>JAOBYF010513299.1:0-15730 GCA_025403605.1 Parazoanthus darwini
GGGGGGACCCCGGGCTTATGTGGGGAATTTTACCTCTATTGCGTTCCCCCCCCTTCAGTATCAACGTCAGTGTCAGTCATTGTCAGTGTCATTGTTTTTGTTGTTGTAGTGTCATTGCCATTATCAGTGTCACTGTCATTGTCAGCGTTAGCGTCAGTGTTAATTTCAATGTCAGTTTCAGCTTCACTGGCAGTGGCAGTGTCATTGTCATGTTCATGGTCATAGTCATCGTCATTGTCTTTGTCGTTGTCAGTGTCTTTGTCATTGACATTATCACTTTCACTTTCACTGTCATTGTCACTGTCATCGTCATTGTCTTTGTCACTGCCATTTTCATGTTCATTGTCATCGTCATTGAAAATGTTACCATTACTGTCAGTCAGTGTCATCGTCACTGTCACTGCCATCGTCATTGTCATTGTCTTTGTCACTGTCATTGTCATGTTCATTGTCATCGTCATTGTCATTGTCTTTGCCATTGTCATTGTCACTGTTATTGTCACTGTCATCGTCATTGTCATTGTCTTTAACACGGTTATTGTCATTGTCATGTTCATTGTCATCGTCATCGTCATTGTCTTTGTCATTGTCAGTGTTTTTGTCATTGACATTGTTTTTATCACTGTCATTGTCTTTGTCACTGTTATTGTCACTGTTGTCATTTTTATTGACAGTGCAATGTTGTCAGTGTCATCATCATTATTAGTGTCAATGTCGTTGCCAGTGTCTTTCTCAGTACTGTTGACATTACACTATATACTATTGATATTGCCATTATCGCTATCACTGCGATATTATGAATATGGCGGTTATGGTTGTGATTATTACTATTTTTATTGTTCTTATTATTTCTTTATTATTTATGTCATTATTATTGTGTTCGCAGAACGCGAAGACGTGCAATGAACTTGTTTTCATTTGTTTAAGCCTTGTTTACTTTGTGATGACTTTGTTCTTTGTTGTTATATAAGCTATGTAGTGTACTCATAAACACGAGTGACAACTTACACGATGAGTTTGTTGTTAAAAATTAAACTTTGGGAATTAAAATCTCAGACTCGATCGGGCTGACAAGTTGAAAACTGAAAAACGGTGGTGCAGTAACATGTGGCTTTCCCCTACCTCATATTAGCTGGAACAAACCTTCCGAGAACCCAAACAAAATTCCCTTAAGTCCCTTTAAGATTTTAACCTATTTGTGTACTCTCAGTTGCTCAAACTCCCGATAGCTGGATTTTTTTGGCTTTTCTCAGGAGTTTGACTTTTCGAAAGGAAACTGTATTTTGGCTTTCTCCTTTCTTAGCCAATCGTTAAATAAAGTAACAAAGTTATTTACAGAAACAATACCCAATATTCAGTGTTAAACTATTATTAAAGTAACAAAGTTACCACAAGAACAATACCAAATACTCAGTGTTAGACTATTGTACAATGTACGACCATCCATTTCTTATGTATTAAACGTTTGGTGTGTCGGAAAGCAATTTGAAATATTAAAATATTGATTCTTTGATATTTACGTTTCTTATTTCTTTACTCGTTTTTAAATTTTCTCTTGACCGTTTAAGATATATAATAAAACAAGGTGCATATTAGACCCCTAATTTGGGATGACATTTTGTTTCCTAAGGGTAACAGCGAAAATCAGCCAAAAAGCTTTTACTACTTCAGAATACGACCCATCAGTTACACCCCAAGACGACAATTTTTTTGCAAGAAACATCGGCCGTTATTGATTAACTTTTTCGATCTAGCCTCTGGCTACTACAGTTAGCTTGTACCATATTTTCTGAAAATATTTTCTATTTTTACTTTTTCAAATATTGCAAAATCACTAATAAAAAATTGTATTACGAAAGGCGTTGTGGTTGAATGATTTTAGTTCCGTGACTATTTATCTGGTTAATATTATGTCAGTTAGATTTGATCAAATGCTGCGATAGCCCATTCAAACATAATATCAAAGTTCTTTCGTCGGTTTTTGAACACTGTTTCTCCTTTATACTTTACATGATAGATAACATTTTTATTGGGTAAAACGATACCCAAAGCACAAAGTCGACAATATAAGAATTTCCGGCTAACAGGACGGTTAGGTTGCCATTATAAAGAGCAAAGAACACTAGGAATTTTTATCGCTCGACATGGGACAAAAAGCATTCCTACAATAAAAGTATAGTAGGACCTACAATGGGACAAATACTCGCTTTAACTTTGCCACAGCTTTATCAATAGAATTCACATAGCAGTAATTGAGGACCTGAGTTGCGTGACTTTTACACATTTTTAACAAACTCAGATACCAAAATCAAATTAAAAGAAGATGAACATAATCCCCAAATCGACTACTCAAAAATGATGTAAAATTTATTTGTTTCACTTTTTATTGTACAACTGACTGCCTTTTATAAGTGGAGCAGTTTTCAAAACGCTTTGACGCGCGCAATTTGGCAGAGTAAACGTTACGTAGTTGTTTTCTGAATACGTTCATAATCGGTACGGGTTTGGGAGCAATACGTTCATGATACGTTCAAAATCGGCACAAGTCTGGGAGCAATGATAATGCAAAGTTTTGTGGTGTTCATTACCTGTAACCAGGTCAGTACAGGACAAAGCTTGTTTCTGAATTGTTTCATTTCGAGATCTTGCCACAAAACAAGGAGAGTTAAGGATCGGGGGGGTGGAAGCGGAATGACTTGACTTCAGATATTCATGATTTCAAACTATTTAATTGAGTGATTCATGATTCATCATGTTCCCCATGATTTATGATTCATTCTTTCGTAAATGAGGCTATTAATCCATGGTTCATTGGCCGCTGCTAACTGTTCATGATTCCTTAAGTGAGTCTCAAAGGCAAAAACTATTGGGATTTCTGCTGGTTTGCGGACATGATTCATGATTCACGATGTTCTGAAGTCAAGTCGAGTTATTATTCCACAGATTTTGTCACATCTCAATGAGACACTGATGTTATCATGCAGCCTTAGTATCAAGGAAATAATTTACTCATAACTGATATACTCGGGTAACTAGAAGTTAGCATTGCTAATGGAAGTGCTACATTTCACTAACTATAAAGATCAAATAGAACAAATAAGATGCTTTCATCAGTATATTATAGAAAACAGATTATACAACCTTAGTATCAAGTAACCCGGGTGTCAGAGGAAATACTTCGCTCATAATACTCGAGTAATAATATCTAACGTCGGTAAACTCGCTTTGCCGACCTTGGGCCGGCGTTCGATATTTACGCCCGTATTGTGAGCGAGGGGTTTTTGCCTCTGGCAACAAAGGTAAAACTAAATCAACATACCATGAAACTCTCGTTTCTCTTTCCATTTCGAAATAATTTTTTATCCTTAGTTGGGTCATTAGAAGCTAGATCCTACATTGACTTCATTTTAAGGAAAATAATCAAGACTTTCAAATTTTGAAAATTTTCGTGCGTGGCTTCAAAGCCATGTGGCAAGCGGTGCATGAATGCACGGACGGTAATACAATACCTTCATTCCTATAGCCTTTTAAAGACCTCGCTTGTTGAATACACTTTCCCAGGTTTAATTCTTATAATGTTAAAGGGCCGGACCAGATCGGATATTTGACATCGTTTAAGCTTTGATTATGTTTGAGTTTGGAGAAACTATAAAAATAACCTGTTGTATAATAGTCGAGTAGTAATGATTTTGAAAATTACATACTCAGCAATTTTTAAAGGTCATCTAGAATCAACAGTACTCTCGAGAGCTTGCGATTGAATTGATTTTAGATGACAATCCGGATACCTACTGAAAAGCTTCCAACTGCACGAAATAAAAGTCAGTAGTCCAGGTTAAGCTAGAAGTCATTTACTCTCGCTAGCTTGCGAAGGAACTCGACTTTTAGATGACAATCTCTACTTAATGAATGTTCTCAACTGCGCGATTACTAAAGTCAGCAGTCCAAGGTTGATAGGTTAACTGATTTAAGCTAGAAGTCGTTTACTCTCGCTAATTTGCGATGGAACTCGACTTTTAGATGACAATCTCTACCTACATTTAACAAATGTTCTCAACTACACGATACTTCTCTGTTCATATTAACATGGAGGACGGACGTGTTTGCGTTAGCTCTGGTTTAAAAGTTCATGAAATTAAGGATAAGCTAACAAGCTTAGGCCTACCAACTACAGGAATTAAAGCCATCCTTCAAGAACGCTTGGATATAGCTACTCAAAGAGAAATGTGATCGAAGTCAACTTTAGCGAGGACGACTATGAAATCGATCAAGACTGACCGCCTTTCAATGACATATCCGAATAAAAATACTAAAGTCAGTAGTCCAAAGTTGATAGGTTAAACTTAAGCTAGAAGTGATGTACTCTCGCTAATTTGCGATGTAACTCGATTTCAGATGACAACTCTTTACCTAACGAATGTTCTCAACTGCACGATTCTAAAGTCAGTAGTCCAACGTTAATAGTTAAACTTAAGCTAGAAGTCATTTACTCTCGCTAATTGGCGATGGAACTCGACTTTTAGATGACAATCTCTAATGAATGTTCTCAACTGCGCGATACTAAAGTCAGCAGTCCAACGTTAATAGTTAAACTTAAGCTAGAAATCACTTACTCTCGCTAATTTGCGATGGAACTCGATTTCAGATGACAACCTTTACCTGACAAATGCTCTCAACTGCGCGATACTAAAGTCAGCAGTCCAACGTTAGTAGTTAAACCTAAAAGCTAGAAGTCATTTACTCTCCGACTTGCGACGGAACTCGATTTTAGATGACAATTGAACTACCTAAAGATTGTTCTCATGGAACTCAATTTCTACCCAACGAAAGTTTAGT
This sequence comes from Parazoanthus darwini, assembly GCA_025403605.1. NCBI lineage: Eukaryota > Metazoa > Cnidaria > Anthozoa > Zoantharia > Parazoanthidae > Parazoanthus > Parazoanthus darwini. The sequence continues at coordinate 4,837 of JAOBYF010513299.1, forward strand.
AAAGAGGCAAGCAAAGGATACAAGACCCTGTAATTGATTTGAGCGTTCAAGAAAGTTTATGAACACGGAACACAGTTACAAAAGCTCTACTCATTTCCCTAACTAGCGTCGTGGGTGATTCACCTGAACCAACTGCTACCCTTAATTGTTGCATAGCAGACTCGTAGTTAAACTTGCATATCTAAAACTATATCTGCTGCAGCTCGCCGCATACACGCTTTTTTATAAGAACCAGTAAATTTGGCCGAGGCTCGTTGTTTTTGATTTTTTGGCGATTTGGGCCTCAAATTGTTCTTAAGTTGTTTTTATTTCTATATGTGGTTAAAATCGAATAAAAACTAAGCATAAGGTATTGCAATACTCGTGTTGGAAAACGAATTTAACTGTTTGGCGGGTGTATTTTGATCAATTCTACCCCGCGGATTTATGATGGATTCGCTGAGTCATTTTCCCGAGACGATTTCCAGTGATTATCCCAGGAAAAAAAGGTAGCTCTCGAGTGCGAGCCTCAGCTTGTTCTTAAATTGTTCTTACTTTTTGGCCAATCTGAGCGTCGTTGTTCTTATAAAGTTGTACTTATAAAAAAATGAGTGCAAAAGAACAAGGAGATTAAGAACATCAGGCCTACAATTTGGTCAATAAAGCAACATCTACACAAGAAATGATTCAGCCTGACAAACGAAACTTGTTTTTATAAAAAAAAAGGTTACCAATTAGATCAGAGAACACTGGGGTAAATCTAAGAATGTGAGTGCTGGACCATTACTAACACGCAGTCATTTACATGAGGGATTGGAAAATTCATAGTAATATTAATATCATACATTACAGGCTAGTTTCATGGTTTCGATTAATAAGAGAGTGTGATAACATGTTTATTAAGCCTGTCAGTAGCCTACACGGAATAGAACTTCTGGAAAAAATCTTTAGCGGAACCTCTTTCAACCTAGCTGAACCCAAAAATAACTTGTTCTTTTATGCGGTTTTTTTTTACGCTGTACTTCAAAATTGGTTGACATTGTGCACGTATGCCATATCAGGATCGAAAGTAAACCACAAAATCATGCATTCAAAAAATGATATTTGAAGGTCGTTATTCCCACGAGTCTTATAAGTAAGTGAGTCAAATTCCAAAAATTCTACTGGCTTTTCCAATTGTGTTATTCAGATATTATGATCAGTGACATAACACATTTGTCCGAAACAGAAAGTTTTAAATACACGAACAGTCCCTTGCCTTATTCCTTGCCTTTCCCCTAATCACGAGTCAATGAGTTTAAATCCTAACCCTATTTAGTTCTAAACCTAACCCTAACCATTACACTGACCCTTTCTTTCCGAAGACGCATTGGATGAGAAAACAAAGACTCTTTAATTTAATTTATATGGGTTAACGTTTAAATCGCCCAAAGTTGCAGTTCTCCAACGAATCAGCCTTACATTCATTCATTCCATCATATGCCAAACTTAAGTTTTTTTTGGTCGCGATAATCACTGGTTAAGAAGTGTCAACCTTTTCGTGAAACTGCTGAGTGCACTTGTAAGATACACGCTATCATCTTTTTTGGTTCTTTCAGCATGATCGGCCACTCCACTGTTTAAATGTAAGCGCTGATGCGACATAGGCGCGTCTTGTGTTAAGAGTAAACAAGTCCAAGAGAATAACTAGTTATCTGCTACCGCTATACATGTCATAAACTTCCACTGATTCAATATCCGTCGAATATATTTCTTACATTCGGTTTTTTACAGCATATCAAGTATACTTGGTTCGAAAATCTCCCATTGCTTGATATCAAAACGTACCATAGCTCAACTGCAGAGACACTGAATTAGAAGATTTTCGGAGCCAAAAATACATTCTGAATCCCGTAAATATATTAGGAACGAAAGGCTATAAATCATTGTCGCTACTTTTACTTTTTTCTGACTCAGAAGAGCGCCTTTCGGTTACCAAAGAACCGAGAGTAAGGATTATAAATGTGGTTTTACCATTTTAAATCTATCTTCAGACTACGGCTGGCTCTCACAGCAAACATCTAAGCAATCAACTGATTATATCAAACAATAATATTGCAAAATCTCCTCTATATTGGTTGGTTAGTCTTGTTTTATTTTTGCAGATTTGTCGTTGGGTTTTTCGGAAATATTTGAAACGTTGGACTGTGGGAGCGGCATGTATAATAAAGGGAATTAAATTCCCCGTAAATGTATTTGAATATTGTTACATTAAATGAAAATAATTCGCTTTATAGCCGGAAAAAAAAACGTGACTTTCCCACATTTAGTTCCAATTCCTGAAATTCCACTCGGAAACTGATAGATATGGCAAACAAATATGCAGCTATTTATAGCTAGAAATATTCTCTAATATTTTCTAAACTGAGTTAGATTAACGCAAACCATAAAATTATTAAGAATGATTTTATGACCATGCAAAATTACAACAATATGTTTTTGGGGGATTCTATGAAGTTGCATAACGGTTTTGTATTGAGCAGTGACCTCAAGAGTCAAGTTGGTCCACTGCTATTGTCTAGAATCTTCCGACTTAGATATATCCACCCACGCTACATACAACTCATTGAATACGGCTAGTTTTAGCACATTGTAATTTTTTAGTTACAAGTTACCAAAATACATGTTTTGTTATCGGAAATGTAAATTAGTTTGTCCGTGTTCTATCATGTGGAGATTAGTAGTGTAGTCAATACAACAACTGCTAACGAAAGTGCAGAAGTGTCTTATGGGTGACATCGTGTTTCTCACATTCAAAATGAAACAAAGCTATAGCCAGTTCACAGTATAGGCTGATGAGCACTCATGTATATATGATGGCACACGCTTTTTTTTAACCAGCTATTTTGATCGAGGCTCATTGTTGCTAAATTTGGAACAGCTTCAGCACGCGACTATTGTTCTTAAAATTGTTTTCATCTCTAAGGACAATAAAACTGTAATTATAACTGACATATCTGGCCATTACAACGCTGCGAAGATATGCTGCTTGATTAACTCCAAGTTAGAGGGGAAAAGAACATGTTGGTCGAAACTCTTACCAAGTTCTTCACCAGAAACTAATACAGTCGACTCCGTTTCTGATCTTGTTCTTAACTTGTTCTTAGTTTTGGTCAATTTGAGCTTCGTTGTTCTTATAAAGTTGTTTTTATGTGAAAAAACGTCCAGCTGCTCCGAGATTGTTTGAAATCAGTCAGAACTAAAAGTAATTTTTGTGATATTAAGTGCAGTCTCTTACACAATGTTAGGCAAAACTCGACTGTAATTGAAAGCAACAACGATTCTTTGTGTTACTGATTTAAAAAAAAAACTAAACCACTCTGATCTACATGCTTGTTTGCATGTACAGAACTTTTCTGAAAATCTTTTTTTTTTCAAATTTTAGACGCTTAAACACCGAGAAAGCATATTGATCAGTTGCTCATTATCGCGCACGTTTTCGGGTCTTGAATGTTCTTTCGTGATCTAGATGATCATTGCGCTCAAGGTTTCCTAATCCATTGATAGAAACACAAAATGCAGCCATGCTTCTATCACGAAAGCACTGCTACACTCGAAAAACAAATAGGTGTTTCGTTATACGTGATAGCCTGTTTTACACTCAAAAAATACTGTTCTCATCTGTAAGATCCTCAAAGTTTGATTGAGCTCTCACATTCTTACGTCCATTCTTCTGAAGTATAAAGGTGTGACTGTTCTTGCATGGCGAGTTTATTTTTCCGTATAGTGGATCCTATTGGTTACAATTTGGTTAGGTATAACCAAAGCTGTATTTTTGAAACAAAGCACGAAGAACCTTAAGCCAGTGACCATATATTTGGTGTCTGCACTTGACAAGCAAGTTGTAATGGTGATAGTGACCCATTTGTAGCTTCATACAACCGCTGCATGGACGAACTCGCTTTCCGTAATGAATATTTTGATAAAATGTACTCAAGTCAATCGGTCTTTTAAAGTCTTTAAGCTACCGTTTTATTTTGTACGAAGGCCTTTCGATCTTGAAGCTTATAGTCCGTGTTCTCATAAAAAAATTTTGTACAAGAGAACTAAAGCCAAGTGTGTGCTTCTTAGATAAAACGATCTTTTGATCAGTATTCAGTTGTGATGAAGGTGTCAACATGTATGAAATTGTATTAACCAAATCCCAAAGTGATGGCAATAAGAAGCAAGTTCTTGGCATGTAAATTGCTAGGAACCAACTTCTTTGAGCAGCAAAAGAATATTTCAACCACTGCAAATTTGAAAACCATTCAAATGGAAGATCTTATAAGTAAGTTTTATTAAATGCGAAGAAAAAGCGTGATTCGTTTGTAATCTGAATCGGTGTGGAGAAAATCAAGAATGTGACGTCCAGTTAAGTAAAAGCTCTTGACGAGAAGATTCGGATAGTCCGTCGTATTCGTTTGAAATTCTGAACCAGTAGAGAGAGAACTCTTACAATTGTGTTGACAATGCAAATAGAAGCTCTTGATTGTTGAATTATAACTGATGTTACACACTTTTTTTGTACAAGAACCAGTAAATTTGGCCGTGGCTCATTGTTCTTAATTTTTTGGCGATTTAAACTTCAAATTGTTCTTAAGTTGTTTTTATTTCTATATGCGGTTTAAATCGAATAAAAACTAAGCCTAAGGTATTGCAATACATGTATTCGAAAACAAATTGCTTGGAGGGTGTATGTCTGATCAATACACCCCCGCGGATCCGGATTTATCAGGATCGAGGCTCAGCAAAGTTTAAAAAAAATAGCTATCGAGCCCGAGCCTCGGCTTGTTCTTAAATTGTTCTTAAATTTTGGCCCATCTGAGCCTCGTTGGTCTTACAAAGTTGTTCCTATATAAAAAAGCGTGTAATGCAGATGAGGTAAATCGATAATGGTCTGATCAGAAAAAGCCCTTTAATTAAAGTATCGGGCGATTCGAATAGAAGTCTTGCATGGTGACTGTAATGGTTTAGTTTGTCGTTGTGTGCATGAACCAGTAAACGAAAAACCCGAAGTGTAGCCACTCTAATGACAGCTCTTGATGAATACAATCTAATGATGGTATCTGAGCTTGTAATTCTGAACCATTGGCAATGGGCGAACAGTGCGACGATTCAAGATAGAAGAAGTCCTGATGAGTGGATGATATAATGGTGGTGATTTTTAGTTTGCAGTTCGGTGTCAACCATGCAGTGGCCAGACGAAATTCCAAATTGTTGCCATTCGATAAAACCGAGAACTGTCACTGAATATCATGAGAGCAATGCATTTTCACATTTGGATTTTGTAAATAGGCGGCAGAAAAGCATTTGAGTACATATACAGTTGTTTCAAGAAACCCTGACATTTGCTTGCAAGGGCAATGGGAAATGTGATATAGTTTGTAGTTCTGTGTCAACTATGCAGTGGACGAAATCCCAAATTGTGGCCATTCAACTGAAAATTTCAGTCTACGAGTACATTCCATTGATGGTACGGCTTGTAATTATGAACCAATGGAGAGAAAAAAAACAATTCCAATAAAAGTTTTAATGAGTACAAGCGCGCTGTAATAATCGTATAGTTCCAAGTGAGTTCTGTGTGTGTGTGTGAGTGACTCTGCTATGGATGAAACTCCAAAGTAATAGGCCATTCAAGTGAAAGCTCGTTATGATAACCACATTCATATTATCGTATAAATAATGTTTCTCAGTCTGAGTTAATGGACGAAAACTTATTTAAAGTACTTTAAAGCGTAACTATATTCAAGAGAAAGCTCTCGTAGGTACAATCTAGTGGCGCCGTTCGCATATACATAATACTTATCATTCTAGTAAAGAAAAACGAAACGAGAATTCTTTCAGAATTTAAGAGAATAGGTCAGATTGGTACTCGTCGCAGTTTTCCATTAGAGTGTTATGTATCACATTCCATGCTGTTTTTCGCAACATTTATAACTAACTTACCCACATGCACCTCAGACTGCAGTTTGCTGCTACATGGCTAAGTGGAGCTTCATGAACTAAATAAATGCATTTCTTTGTAGATTAAATTTAAATCCATTTGTATCATGTTTGAAGGCTTAAAAATAAAAAATAAAACAACTTACCTTTGAACTTAAAGTCTTTGTATTGCGACACTGAAGAAGTTGCGAGGTTTCTCTGCCGGAACTCAACGTCTGTGCGTTGCACTAATGCTGCTCTTTGATTGTATTTTTGCCTTTATTAACAGCGATGTTGATTTAATCAGGTGTGGCCAGCAATATCACTGTCACAATATCTCGCATTTGATATATTGTCTCACTGTTGTATTTTACCGTTTGGTATTAAAAAGTACTTTCAGTCTATGAAGTATTCACACACCTATCAATGACCAAACTGTACTGAGCTAATTGAATATAAAAACAATGGCCGTCATAAAATGCCTAAAATATTAATAAAACAACTATAGCAAGCAAAAAAGGTTCTTTCTGTTGTGAAGTAACTTCATTCCTTAGTTTTGAATATAAATTTTATGTGTGCACGCATTTCGGCAGGCGTGTGAGACTGGATTTATAGATGAGAATATATCCTTTGTTTTGTTAAAGAATTAAAAGTATGTAAACAGAGCACCATAACTCCAAAGGAGACAATCTTCTTCATTGTTCCTTAACACGAATGCCGTACAATTTTGTAAAATATTGAACATAGAGAATATAAAGAAATGTCACGACTCCCATAGCGTTTGGGATCAACGCATTAAGAAAATTTTTAGAAAATTTTTGGTTCATTTCCTGACCTTGCAAACTGAGAAACCCCTTCTTGGATGTCGAGTTCCCTTTAACTTGACTGCACTCCCTTTTATAAAACGTTTATTTTCTGGACTAAGGTAGAACATTCTTACGTTTTTCAGACAAGTCAGCCTCAGTTATTCTTTAAGGTGTTCGTAATCATTTTCGTCTCGTGGTTGCTTAAGTATAGCTGTATAAGACCAAAGACTTTTCCAAACAACGTACTCAAATTTCTCTGAGACTGACTGGCTCGAATCACCTATTTACCATATTCAAATGAGGAATTACACTAGGAGCTCTCGCGAGACTTATGTTGATAGTAATTCTCAGTTCCATTTTCAAAAAAGTTATAAAAATAAACATTCCCTTTATTGGCTAAGCTTAAAGTGTATTCTTAGCACAGGGTTCGCACAGACCTCAACATTAATTTTTGCAAGATATTTCAATTTGCAACTTTCAACGAAAAATTTTCAAGTACTCGTTTTACTACGAGAACGTTAAATCAGCACCTTACAAATACACGAACTTACGACAAATGGGCGGAATCCCGAAATTACAAAAAGGCCTCAACAATTTAATTCTCAAAAAAAATCTTCTTAGAAAAAAAAGATGCTTCAATTAACAGAATTATATTAAAAGGACATTTTTCTTCTTTCAAGGATTCTGTCTTCCAAGATTTTGAAATGCAAGGACCTTTTAAGAGAGTGTTTCCAAGGACTTCTCAAATCCTGTGCGAAGCTTGCAGCATTTTCTTAAATTATTTTTCCGTTTTTCAGCCTCAATGCTTTCCTGCAAAAATGGCTTATTTAACTTGTGTTTGAATCTAAACAAAACTCGTGTGACTTGGGAGTAAATCGACCATCCCCTATAATCACAAAATCCTGTAACGAATTCGAAAGTGCTTTTGAAGTTAAATGCTAGGTTCCTGCATCTCATGACTAAAAATATTTAAGACCTTTTCAAGGTTCTTGAAGGTCACAAAACAGAAAGTTTAAGATAAGAATTTGACCAAAGCTTCTAACGCAACTGAAAATCGAAAATATGAAACTTATTGCTTAAAGTGCGATTCAAAATGTGATCACTGGAGAAAAAGTCAACTTCAATTAAAATTAATTACTTTTTTAAGACCTCAAGCAGAAATTCTCGCGAATTTAAGACCTTTTCAATGCCTTTAATTTACAACTGAAAAGCAAAGTACGATTTGAGACTTCTTAAGGATCCTGTAAGTATGTACAACTGTAAGTGGGTGTGCAAAAATCATTTCTGTTTTGCCTCGTTAGTACAGCATAGTGTACGTTTCAAACAAAATGCATCCATAAATCGAAAACGAAAGAGCATTCGAGAGAGTAATAAGGAATTTCTCATAATACAAGTCCTGGCCAAAACGTTTTACTACGAGGAAAGTACATGCGCCATGACAACGTTTGACAAGATTACTAGATGTCTGTTTTGTTATACTTTATTAGCCTTTTACTGTACAAATCCACTGGCTATAACATATAATGAAGCCAGCCTATGTCACAGCTGTAAAAGCGAACTAGATAAACTGTCCAAGCTTGTAAAATAAACCAAGATAAACCCAGGAATCAATAAGGAATGTTTGCACATATACCGGCAAACTTGTTTAACACTAACGATACTATAACATACAAAATAACGAGCGGTTTTACCACTGGTACCCATATTGAATGTTATTTAATTTTGTTAAAGGTTTCAGTTAGTTGAATGGGGTGAATTATCTGGAAAACGACGGTCCTTTGAACTAATAACTTCCCACTTTGTGAGCTGTTAATTTGTGAAGACGCCGGTACGGCTCGGTTATACATGGCACTTGGTGTTCGCCAATGGTTGAATCCAAAAACTTTCAACACGCTTTTTACTTTAGGCATGCAAATTTGCACTAGAAATAGTATTCAAATAATTATATTGAACTACAAGAAGACTAAAACACTTGTTCATGTTCATAAACTATATTTTTCGTCACTTGAAGCGACACGAAAAACAGCTACGTTGATATAACAAAATGATGCAACCGTGAAAACGACAAACATTTGATCATTCTTGCTCTCTCTGGTGCAAAGACTTTCTTGCCAGCAATGTAAGCCCTCGTGAAACTATTGCAACAATAATCTCTTCTTTGCAATACTTTTCAGTAATATACAGTACTAATTTATACGTTGCGATTTTTGATTTGTCAGAAGAGACTTTGGTTATCGTGAAAACTTACTCGGCATAGCGCGTGAGGTTTTTGCTTCCACAAAGAAACCTTAAAACCCTTTTATATCTTTGATAAAACCAAAAACAAATAGAACATTCACTTTCAATAGTAAAGCTACAGTTCCACTCTATCGAAGTAACAACACAGAGTGAATGGCCAAATGCCTCCAGCACATTCTGTGTATATTGACAATTAGACGGCTATTACTGGAACCAATCAGATTGAAGCTTTTTCAATGTACCTTGTGTTCAAAATTATAATTCCCAATATTACTACGAGTTATAATATTGGGGCATACCACAGCGATCAACTAGAGCCGTGAACGCGAACGTCGCAATATAAACTATATCTTGATATTCGCTGGGTTTCAAAAGTTAGACTTCTAGTTCTTGCCATCCATACACCTTCACGCAAAACAGAAAGGAAACCAACGATATATACAAACAAGAAAAGGGAAGTAAATGCCATGCGGCAGTCGTTCTCGTTACCGTTGTCATCCTTGTTGATTAATCTGCCAAACGACCTCCTGATCGTTGGCAATAAGTATGCGGGTTTATTTCGATGTAAGAACCTGACGACTGAAGTCAAAGGATTCCCTGAGAGATGCACAAATGACGTCACATTGTGAGCAATGGTGGCTCGTTCTATCGACGATCCTTCGGTGCATACTTACAATCATACTCTACAAAAGTTACTTAAATTATGGGAGGTGAACTGACACCATCGTCGATACATGGTTAACGTCGGGTATATTGTCCTGACATTTTTAATTTAACTCCCATAACTAAAGCAAATTTTCCAGTCGCCGAGTAGAAGAGTGCAGCTTATCAAAATTGTGGGGGCGATTATCGCCTTCGCCACTGGTGACATAAACCAGTCGTGGGTTCTTACACCGAGGTAATGCAAAGTACACAGAGATATGTGGTCCGAGTTATTTCAGCAATCACAAAATAAATAGTTAATTGCAGTTTTCGATACTAATAAAAAGTCCATAACAATCGAATATGGGTAAACTACAACTATCGAAAACCAGTAAGAATCGATATCCAAAATCTTATCACGTCAGCATTTTTAAAATACACAAAACTTCAACTAGATTGGTTCTTAGTTAATCACAGCCTGTATAGGAAAAGTACTTTATACGCAAAGTATTTCACAACAATGACTAAGTGTGCAGTACAGTACCACGTGAAAACAGACGCTAGAGCTTGTGGCCAATCGGTGAGACCCAGCCGATCCCACAGCCAAACACACATGGTACTATTTCGAATAGACTAGACATACACGCCTTTTTATAAAAACTAAAATTGCTTTCCAATTGACCGGTCTGGCGGCCAAAAACGACTGGCAGTTCCCGCTAGTACAAAAATGGAGCCAAACTCCCGCGCTTTGATCGAATGAAGCGGAAAAACTGAGCTGCTCTGGTCGATTCTGGTCAGAACCAGTTCTGAGAACTCGTGTGTTCCATTTGCCAACTGACTGGTCGAACCAAACAGTATGGTCAAATGTGAGCGCTCCAAGACTTTCGGCGATACAGCCTTAAACAAAGTGTTCGTATTTGTACTCACAATAAAACTGCTATATATCGTTTCAAAAATGGCCTTAAATGTTTTTGACTTCAAGCCTGAGATTCTTCCTCACTTGTTCCAAAATTTGCACAAATTGGAGTCTTTGTTCCAAATTGTAAATCCTGTTCTTACAAGAAAGCGTGTCATACGATATAAATCTTCAAAGTAACTTTGAATAAACTGATAAAAAAAAATCAATGAATGGATGAACGTGGTGTGAGAGCTTAGTACAGTTGGTTAGATATCTGACTGCTAACCAGAAGGTCCCGGGTTCAATCCCCGGCCTGGTCGAGGGTTGAACTTTGGGTGACCTTCTATCTCCACATCGTCCGCGGACAGGGAGTTATCTCAGGGGACTT
>JAOBYF010514410.1:0-15726 GCA_025403605.1 Parazoanthus darwini
GAACTGGTTACTCGGAAACTCAGCAGCACATAATACTAATTTCAAATTATTTTAAAAACATTTGAACAACGTAGTAAAGACATTGCAAGACAAGAATGTCTCTCAATTCTTTATAATGATACTAAGGAAAGGATACTAAGATTTTCACACCTGAAGAATTTTCTACTGCTTCCTTCTCACAAAGCAGGTACCCAGATTATACATTATTGACTGGAAATCTGGAAAGCCTCCTTACGTAACAGAGGCCATGAACAACTATTATTGTAGAAATTATACTTATCTTCATAATGCATATACAAATAAAAATAATTAATTAAAATATTACAAATTTTCATTCGATGAAAAAATATTTGCGAACTTGTAAGTTTTAATATTTTAATTTTTCCTTATTTCTTTTAAAAAAAAATAAATGAACAGAACTTTATTATGGTAGGACTGAAATGTTCAAATTGTTGTTTAACTGAAGAATAAAATATTACTTACAATGAATGAGTTAAGTGAAAATATCAGAGAGGACCAGGTCGAAGAGCTAATGCTAGAATCGCCGCAACTAAAATTACCTACAATACCACTGACGAAAGAATCATCACAATCAATTCCTAAAAACTCACATGGTGGTTGCTACATGGACAGATATTGACAGCACTAATATATGACTAAAAATATGTTGAGAAACTCCTGATGAACATATAGATAACTAAGATACTTGAATCAGTTCCAACGCAAAACCTTAGCGTTGGGTGAACAATAATAAAGAAAGAAGTTTATAGTAGGGTCCTAGCATTTTTGATCATTGTTACTGATGATGCGTTCGGTGCATTTATAGTATAAGATAGGAAGTTTTATGGTATCCTGTGCGTAATTTGTATTCTTTAAAATGTTACGGTTGACATTTCCAATTTAACTCTATCAATGGAGTTAATGATTATGGCACCATTTTTATGTTACTGCTGATGAATTTATAATATAAGATGGGGTTTACGTTTTATGATACCCTATGCCTAATTTGTATTCTTTATCAACTCGTTAACATGTTATGGTTGATTTCTCCAATTTACTCTATCAACACAGACAATTTCGATGACACAAAGACTTGAAAGATAATTCGCAAATTATGTCACTTGTTATAATTGAAACATAACAAAACGAAAAAGGTTATTTTATGAAAACACAATATATTCGATAGTGAAATGTTAAAACAAAGTTGAACAAAGGTTGTTGTTGATGTCTATAAAATCTATAAATGTTAAAACCTACCATGCGCACTTCCTACTCATGTCATTTCCTCCCCTCCCGACTTACTGCCCCTGTGTTTCCGAGGATTGGACTTTAACATTTTGCTTATGACTTTGGCCAAAATCCCTCTCCCTGCCACATGTTTAGTCACATTTTCCATAAGTTGATTTATTTATCCCTAAGGGGCAGCCAGTTGGTGTAAAACCACCCCCTTGGAATAACCGCATAAAACCATAATCTAAAAGAAATTCTAAATTTAACGTTGCCTTGAAACATAAACATGCGTGGAAATTTTATACATGTATTGCGAAATCAATCGGGGCATACAGTGTGTGGTAAAACAGTGATGTGCGAGCAAGCAATTACCTTTTTAATGGCTTTTAGAGTTCTGTTCATTTCCTTCTTCTTTTACAATATAACTTGGTCCACGAATTGTTTGAATTCAGAATGTGATTGTTTCTTTTGGATCGTGATTTTTTTTTGAAGCCTTTGCCTAATTCTGAACTATCTATGTTAAAGAGAAGGTTTGAAGTAAACAAATACATTTCAGAAGAACTCTGTATATTTTGTATTCATGTTCTGCGAACAGTGCTTTCTTATTTTACAGCTTTTTCTTTAAGGAAGGTGCTAGGTGTTTGATAGCCTGCGCAGCTGGCGGTTTTGTGGGTTTTTGGCGAGTTTTTATCCGCGAATAGTCGTTAGTTCGGTTCGCTGGTTTGTTGTTCGATAATATGGCCGCGCGAGCACTGGCGCACGGTCAAAATTCGGGCAGTAGGGAGGGGGCGGGAAAGATTCGGCGAGGAAAAATAAAACCGCCTGCAATCGACCCCATGGGATTTGTCAAACTCCGTTCGTTTTTCGAACGGAGCAAGCAGCCTCTCTGATTGGCTGATATTTTTGTACCTGTCAGAACCTGTCAAGAAGTCGTCAAAGCAGACTTACGTAAAGCAGTCACGCGTGCTGAGTTACAATCATGGCGGAGAGAAGTGAAGACGATCGATTCGAGCAAAATTTAAGAGGTTCACAAGATATAGAAAAGCTTGGGTTCGGTGGGACGTTTAAAAAATAGCAGAGAGAAGCAGCCCAATGGTTTTGGGAATAATTTTATTTTCCAAATGTTCATCAAGGTGAAGGAACGAATAACCTGTGAAGGTTGTTCTGTCATCGTTATTACTCCCTTGCGGAGCATTGCTTACGACCAAATCAAAGAAGCAGAGGCCCTAGAACTCACTGCGGTGTCTTTAGCGAGCACTCATCTGGACGATGTCGTTGATGGAAAGTTCCAATTGATCATCGCTTCAGCAGAAGAAGCGTTAGAGAAACCCTTTTTGCACAGTGTTTCGGCAAGTGGATTATCAAAACAGCTTATTGATGAAGTTGTGAGCAATAGTCAAGTTTCGTATTCCCGGTCGGCCTGGAACGAGTTGTTTCTTTTGCACCAGTGCGAGGCTAAAGCGGGGGAATTTTTCTTAGTGCGTGTGCTTCGCTTGATCAAATTGATAGTTTTCTCATATATTTTGTAAGTTTTCTTTTAACTATGGACCCGGATTTCACTCAGATGAAAGTTCCAGATTTAAAAAAGTATCTTCAAGCCCGTGGTATCTCTGTTTCGAATAAACGTAAGGAAGAATTACTTGAATTGTGTTGTAAAGCCCACGAACTTAGAATCGAAGTGCAAGATGACGAGGAAACGAGCGAATCGAATATTGCTCAAAAACTCATGACCGCCGATGGACAACTGCCCCAGCCTTACTCGCTGAAATCGGACTGGACAACTGATTTTTCTTCGTTGCCAAATTATACTTGGGGTGACATGTATGCTTATCTAATTGTGAAGGAAGGGTATGACCACGAGTCGCTGAAAGCATACAAGTCACTCGAGGGTTTCAGGCTCCACTGGGATGGTCACGTCCAAATCCTTCAGACAAATAAGTCGAAATATTACGAGCATAGTTTGCTTAAGTTCAGTGTCAAGCCGACGGAAAGAGAAAGAACCCATCTTGACAATAAGCCAACGTATCAAGGTTGGTTTGTTTTGAAACCGGATGGTTCGATTCTTTCAGCCTATTGTCCCTGTATTGGAGGGTAAGTTCATTTTACAAATAAGTATTTATTCATTCATTTGCTTTTTTTTCAACACTTGCAACTGAAAAATATATATTAAATATGTACTCTTCTTCTCTTGAGTCAGTTATTGGCTAGGCTGTGTTAATTGAAAATCCCCATTTTTATCTAAAATCTCATTTAAATTCTAGCATTAAACTGTGTACTTTGTTAGATTGTCAAGCAATTCCAGAACTGAAATATCTTGAATTTCTCTATTTCAGTGCTGATGGTGCATGTCGGCATGTTGGTGCTGCTTTGATAAATCTTGAAGAGACTCTCCGAGAAGAGACAGTGGTAACCTGTACTGGGAGAAGGTGCACCTGGAAGAGCAGGAAAAGGGCACACACTGAGGTTACATGTGTGGAAGAAATGGACTTCACAAAACCAGCTGTGGGGAAAAAAAAGAAAACAAGGACAAAACCAAAACAAAGCGATTATGACCCAAGGCCAAGTTATCTAGTAGAAAGAGATTTGACTAAAGAGTTTCGAAATCTCCTTCTTGAATGTGCCCCAAAAGCTGTGGGTCTGCATGTGATGCCAGATGGTGATGATTGCACAGTTGAAAATGTTGATGAGCAGGCCAACGATTGTCATGAAAGTGGTAATTCTTCGACAGGGACAACCATACATAGCCATGATCCCTTTATTGTAGATAACTTGGCCCCAATGCCTGAAGGAGCAGGTTTGGCAGCTATAAGGGAGGCATGCATCGCAGTTAAAAGGAAACTTAATTTCACTAATGATGAAATCAATATTGTTGAAAAAAAACAAAACTGCAAAGTCAGTGTGCTGAATGGTTTCAGTATAAAAAAGGAAGAATTTCTGCCTCCAAATGCAAACGTATCGCGAGTCTGAAACCTACCACTTCACCAACAAAGGCTTTAAAAGAGGTTATGGGCTATAAAAGAATCCCTCAGACAGCTGCAATGAGAGAGGGACTTGAGAAAGAGGAAGAAATTGCCTAGTGCTTTTTATCAGAGATGGAGTCGCAAGGGAATGTTGGAGTGACTGTTGAAGACTGTGGCTTTTTTGTTAGTAAAACACATGGATTTCTTGGTGCAACCCCTGACAAAATTGTTCATGATCCAAGTGAAGACAATCCTGGGGTCCTTGAAATGAAGTACATTCAAGTTAAACCAGGCTTAACACTTCGCGAAGTCCTGGTAAAACAGTCGATTTGCTGTGGCAATAAAGAAAAGCTTAAAATGAACAAGAACCACAAATATTTTTTTCAAATGTGCCACCAGATGTTTGTAACTCAGTTCAAGTGGGGGATCTTTTTTGCCTATGGTTCAAATAATGAGTTGTTTATGGAGAAAGTTGCTCTTACAGAAGAGTTCTGGGCACCAGTATTGAAAAAGCTCACACATTTTTTTGAGACAGTTATGCTACCAGAAATTGTTTATCCAAGGACAAAATATGATTTACCCCGTACAAAACTGTGTTGATCATATAATATATTACCCTCTTTAGCAAATGAATTATTTTGTACATCAATTTTTAAATATTTGTTGCATATGTAGTATATCTAGGTGGTCTTATTTCCTGCTGGTTAAATTGGAGACTTTTACATTAATTAGAGGAGGGGGGGTAGGGATTCTGAAACCCTGACTTTGTTTATGACAAGAATATTTTTGAAGGTTGCACACAATGAGCTTCTATGCATATAAACAGAAAATAGTTTATTATTTGAAAAAGAACAAAATTTTTTTTACACAAAATTTGCAACTAGCAGGTGAAAAGCTCCTAAAATATATGCCTATGTAATTAAAATAATTATGTAATAATTTATGACCTTTTAAACCATCTACCTGTATAAAATATGTATAGCGGTACATAACAATCACTTAACAAGAGGTTTCAAAAGATTACACAGTGCAGCACAAACAGTTACAGTCTGATCTGATACTGCTGCTAGGGATATTGGCATAACTCCTTGCAATATCTTAAATCCTTTGAGCCTTTGTATTGCCCTCTCAACATGGATTCTCACAGCTGCTATTCTTCTAGTTTTAGTGCATGCTTTAGTGGATAACTGCTTTCCCTTTGAGAAAGGTGGGATGTTCAGAGTAGCTCTCTTCTTGGTCACAAGGTCCCTTATGTTGAAACCTCTATATGCCATGCAGTCATCATTCGGTTCAAGCTTGTCAACCAGTCCTGATTTAACGGTAATATTTCGGTCTGAAATCCCACCAGACCAAAGTTTTGAAACAAAAGTGAATGCACCTGTGGGGGAAATTCCAACCAGAAGCTTGAATGTATTTGAGCTTTTGTAGTCACTCCAAGTTACTTTTTGTGCAGATGGACCAGTTGGTTTCTGGACTTTAATTTCAGTGCAGTCTATGATAATTCGGGTTCTAGGAAATTTTGAAAAACTTTTTGGCAAGTATCTCTGGACCTGTTTCCTCGTAGGCCATACTATTAGCAGGCTGTTGAGAACATGGTAGAGTAGGCAAATCCATGTGGTATAGATCTTTGACACAGTACCTTCCGAAATAGAATATATGTCAGCGAGGTGTCTTATTAGAAGACCAAGCCTTAGTCTTGTAAGAACCATAATGAACTCCGCAAACAAGGGTACTTTTCTCTTCGGTCCTGGCTTGTTAACACCCTCTGCTTCCTGTATTTTGATAGGCATACAAAATATCAAAAGAGGAAATATAGTAGAAAAATAAATCAAATCAAATTCAATGATACCGATTACAAGGAATATTTCTTTGACCACATTTTACATTTACATTTATTAACTTCAATATCCTTTTTGCACATAACACAAGTGTTGTTTAGCAGACAAACCAGGGCTGCCAAAAGTATTGATAAATAAAGTGATTGTCGTGATTCAAATTTACTGACTGCGATTAGTTTATAAAGATATATATAAAGATTATTGCCAGTAATCTTATAAAAAGCTTCAGAAATTTAAATTATAAATTTCTGTATGAGAATGTTAATTTTGTTATTTATTTTGCAATACAGAGCATTAGTGTCATTTAATACAAAAAAATCCTGAGTTTTTGAAAAGAAAACTATTATTATAACAGAGCATTTCCTCTTTTGTTCTATGGGCAAAGGAGTACTAACTTCAGTTTGGCAGCAGTATCAATACACAAATCGGAGTAACGCATATTTAATATTTTTAAGAGACCTTGTGAAACGTGTTGTTTTCATAAAACTAAAAGGCAAACTACTTACTTGATAAGATTCATTTTTCGTCTTCTTTTTACCGTCCCAATACTTCATTTTTTCAGCGAACGGTCTAATGAAGGTAAACAACATGTTCAGACAAGCAAGCGAAGGAAGGCCAGTGTAAAACTTGACTGACCGATCATTTTTGCAAACATCTTCAATGAGCAAATCTTGTTTTAACTCCGCTTTTTTCTCTAATTTTTCTTTCGCTTTCTCCATCGAACGGATATCCTCTGCAGTGATGTCAGTCTGCACGCCGATCTCTCTGTGAATTTGTTGGCAATCATCGGCGTGAAAGTTTGCTTCTTCTTCGACAACATGAACAAAAAAATCGTTTTCTGCTGACGGCGAACTAGCATCCCTTGCATTTTTGCTAGAGTTTCCATATAACTCCTTTGGTATAATCTTCTTGCTCTTTCGAGCTTTTGGTGTGACTGAATTTCGTCTCTTTTCTGGATCGGTACGTGACAGCGGCGTTTTTCGTTTCAAGTGCTCTGGGAAGTCGAACAGTGTCGGGACAGGGTTCGCTTTAGTTGGGCCAAGGCCTCCTTCAAAGTGCTTAGAGCAGATCCTGGTATGCCTGGTAACATTTAAACTTTGTAGGCGGCATTCAGCAATCCACTTTTGCCTTCTTTCTTTCTCAGACATTCCTGAAACATACTGCTTGGCCAGATTGTCGAGCGGAAATGGATGAAACGTGACCTCGGCGAGCTCTGGATATTTGTCCTTCTGTTTCTTTTTTTCGATGCTGTTTGAGCAATTCCAAGCACAACAATTGTGCTTAGGCATTTTAGACACTTTTATAAAAAGATAACTTAAAAAAAACCTTGAAGACTGATAAAACCTATTACGCGCATTGACCTCGTGGGTCAGAAACAGCTGTCAAAATTTCCCCCGCTTTAGCCTCGCACTGGTGCAAAAGTAAACAACTCGACCCAGTCCGACCGGGAATACGAAACTCGCCTATTGGCGGATGGCAAAGCTATTTTGAATGTGGATAAAGAAATTTTTCACACGCAAGAAGAGAACAAAGACGACCCGGATAAATTTGAAAGACCAGACCCGATATACGAAGAAGAGAAAAAGAGGGCGAATGATAGTGATAGTGAAAGCGAAACCGAAAGCGAAACCGAAAGCGAAACCGAAAGCGAGGCCGAAAGCATGACTGATGCACGTACACTGGAAATGCTTGAAAAGATTAACAGTCGCGGTTATTGAGCGAGATTTTATATCTTCGAAAGCTCATTTAGAAACAGAAATGTTTAATTTAAAGTCGTCTTGTCGTGATGTTTTTGAAAATAAGCTTGTGCGCTTGGAAAACTCTTTCAAGCGATGTTTGCTAGCTTGGACGACAGGATATTGCAAAACGAACGTCTGTCAACAATGACAAGAAAACAATTGAGGAAATGTCAAGACAAATAAAAAAGCTTCAAGACCAGAAAGCACAGATGGCAACAAAACAAAATAAGTTAAAAGAAGAGATAGACAGTTTGAAGAGCGAAAACTCTGATCTTCGAAAAGATTTATTTTTAATTCGGGAAATCGTTCAAAAACATGAAAATGCGCTCGAGTCAGAGTTAGAAACAGAACAGCACTTGCCACGTGAAAGCAAAACACCGTCAACTGCTAACAATGCTGAAACATTGCAGTCTACTTCCAACGTTGTTGAAACATCACAATTTGTCACTTCACCTAATGGCGAAGTTTAGGATGATCTCAACTTTTGAGGGATGACCAAAAAATAAATCTTGGTTGCCCCATGTACAACAAGAGATTTTCCTTAAAATCAAGCGCTGTAAAGTCACATCCCCAATGTGACATCTTACGTAGGCACCAATGTCCAGAGTCAAAAAGTGCTTTTTTCTTCTCTTGCTGCTTGGCCTTTGGTGTTCACAGAAACGACACATTTCCTCTTCTTGTTGAAATGGACCGCCATGGCAGTTTGGACAGTACTCGTGAAAAGCAACAATATCATCTTCCTTCGCCGAAAATGCTTTCTTAAGAAAGTACAGAGACTTCAAGTGTTCCTTGTTGCTTCCATAGGGCAAATGAAGGGAAATCAATCTTAGTAAATCACTTAAAGCAGAATATGTTGTCTTGTGCTTGATTATGTATTTCATTATGCTAAGGATGCCATCTTCTTGCGTCAATGATGCACCATCTTGTATACTGTTGGTGGTACAAATGAGTCATCAGTGAAAAATAAAGGAAAGTCAGTTCCAAAAAAGGTACAGTAAAATGTAATTTTTATCCTGTATTATTTTCTATATGAAGGGATCATCATCCTTGGAAAGTAGTCTATTCTGATTGTTTGTATTTACAATCATTATTCTATGCTGCAGATGCTGCATCACCAATGCAAAAGGTGAAGAAGACAAGCAAGCCTGAGGTACCGGTACCACATTTAGATGTCTTCCTCTACAATTAATAAATATTAAAATTGAATTAAAACTTTATATCAAGTATACATATCAAATATATAACAAGAAATCAAGGGCAAAGCCATGGTTTAATATCAAATACAAAAATTTCAAAATTGAGTAAATTAAAATCACCAACATGTGCCCATACTCTTTCTTGACCACCCATTTCTGGAAATGTTACTTTTAAAATGATTTACCGGTAAAAAGCTGTAACTTTTCCATTCACAGGAACAGCTGCTCCTACTGAAAGGGAAAAAAAAGGTGCTGGCAAAAAAGGAAAGTCTCTTACAAGAGTGACAGTGATGAGGAACAAAAATGTGGTAAGTATCTATAGTGATTTCCATTCCCATTTTTGTTGAGTGGTTTTCTGCAAAACTGAAGATCAACACTCTTCAGCTCACATGTCCATTATGGTGGATCATCACCCCCAAAATTGTCAGAATGCCACAGCTATAAGGTTAATAGAATTTTAGATTTTATTTGGAAGAAAATGTAGGTACACCTGTACATGTACCGGTAATGGCATTCAATTCTCCCCTTAAACCAGCATGACAAAAAAGCCTAATTAAGTCTGATATAGCAGTCAAATAACGCCAGATTATCAGCTTATTCAAACTTTTACAGTATATTTCATTTAATACAAAACAAGCTGAATTGCTTGACAAGATTGCAGCGAATTGGAGGAAGCCTGAGCAAACTCAGCCTAAGGAAAATACGTGACATTCATAATTTATTGTCATTGAGAGTTTACTGTGGTCAACTTGAACTGAGTAAAGCAGTTTTTATTTTTATGTTTGTTCTGAAAAGCTGTAAATGGAAGTAAGCTATTATCTAGAAAGCAGTAGGCCATATTATTTTGCTGATGGTCATTAATTTTTGTGTTATATATGTAGGGGTGGCAAAATGGTAAACCTAAGACTCATCAAGTACGATGAGACTGGTGTTTCAAAATCTGAGCCAGACTTCAAATTGTGATTATCCAATACATAAGTTGATAAGTGACAAACAAAATCAAAAACCAAGACTCCGAGACCCACTCTTTGAAACCCTTCTAGGGAAACTAGATTCCCTCGATATCGAGTATTATATTTTAGGGGATCTAAATTGTAATATGGACACACCCACTGACAACGATACGCGCAATTTAACAAGTATTACTGATGTGTACGGCCTCCACCAGCTTATCACGGAACCTACGAGAATAACTGAAAAGTCTGCAACCTTAATTGATGTAATTTTTACCAATTGTCCGGATAAGGTTTCTTGCTCTGGAGTGCGTCACATCGGCATCAGTGATCATAGTATTGTCTTTGCTTATAGAAAATTAACAATTAATGGCTTGGATAAAGGACATACTAGTATATGCTATAGAAATTTTCGAAATTTTGACCGTGATAAATTTCGAAATGATGTTGCAACCCAAGACTGGGATTGTGTAAATAATTTTAGCCATGATCCAAATCGTATGTGGCTTGAGTGGAAGGGGTTGTTTTCGACTATTATTGATAAACACGCTCCACCGAGAACTGCGCGTGTTCGTGCGCGAGGTTCCCCGTGGATTACGTCAGATCTGAAAAATATTATGCATAATCGAGATATCCTAAAACTCAAAGCAATAAGATCAAACAATCTTAATGATTGGGAAAAATTTAAACAACAACGAAATAAAGTTAACCAGGCAATTAGGGCAGCTAAGCAACGTTATTACCACTCCACGTTAAGCGAGCACAAAAGCGACTCAAAGAAAACGTGGGAAATTATCAATGAGATTACGTCAAGAAAATCTGGTAAAATATCAGTGAAAGAACTTAAAGTAAATGGGCAATCGATAACAAATTCAAATGTATTGGCAGATGAGTTCAACAATCATTTTGCGACAATTGGTCCAAAACTTGCGAGTGAAATTCCATCCCAATGTAACAATAGTCATTTAGAGTACCTTACTAGCACAAATGAACGATTTCAATTCCGCCCCACCACAACAAATCAAGTTCTTTCACTGCTTAATAAATTAAATAAATCAAAGGCCACTGGACTGGATAAGATATCAGCCAGACTCGTCCGTGAATGCGCGGACCTTATTTGTATTCCGCTTTGTTACATCTTTAACCAGTCCCTAAGCCTAGGCATTTTTCCAGAAGACTGGAAATGTGCCAGAGTAACACCTTTATTCAAACAAGGAAATCGTGATGACATGAACAATTATCGCCCAATATCTGTGGTCCCAATTATAGCCAAGGTGTTCGAAAGAATAGTTTACGACCAATTATATGCATACCTAACAGAACACGATATAATCTGTAAACATCAGTCAGGCTTTCGGACTCTTCATTCCACCGTCACGGCCCTCCTTGAGGCTACAGATACTTGGGCGTACAACATCGACAAAGGAAAAATAAATGCTGTTGTTTTCCTGGACTTAAAAAAAGCGTTCGATACTGTCAATCACGATGTCCTTCTATCCAAGTTAAACAATTATGGCATAAAGGATATTCCTCATAAATGGTTCACGTCATATTTAGACAAACGAACACAGAAGTGTAGCATTAATGGCTCACTTTCTCAAAGTTGCTTGCTTAGCTGTGGCGTGCCACAGGGAACCATTTTGGGGCCCTTGTTGTTTCTTTTGTATATAAATGATTTGCCAAATTGTTTAACAAATTGTCAGCCTAGAATGTACGCTGACGATACTCATTTGACATACGCTGGTGTAAGTACTGACAATATCGAATCTTGCCTAAATAATGATTTAGCAAAAGTCCATAATTGGCTTACTGCAAACAAATTAACACTAAATACTACAAAAACAGAATTTATGTTAATTGGGTCGAGGCAAAGGCTGTCTACACTTACAAATTTTCCAAGACCCGAAATTAATGGGGCTCCAATTGATCAGGTTGCCAACGCCAAATCACTAGGCGTGATTATCGATGATAACCTCAATTGGAGTAGCCATATCGATAAATTAACCAAAAAAATTGCTTCGGGTATTGGGGCTATCAAACGAGTGCGACACCTTGTCCCTCAAGCGACCTTGCAAAACATCTTTAGCGCTCTTGTACAACCGCATTTTGATTATTGTAATGTCGTTTGGGGAAACTGTGGTGTCACACTCCAACACAAATTGCAAAAGTTACAAAATAGAGCAGCACGCGTTCTGACCTATTCAAGTTACGATGCCAGTGCGGACAATCTAATTAAAATCTTAGACTGGAAAGACATAGCTTGTCAGCAGCAAAATGCACGTGCAACAATGGTTTATAAATGTTTGCACGGACTGGCACCGGAATATCTCTGTAGTAAATTTTCTAAGCGCGATTCTGTTTATTCACTAAGAGACTCTGAAAATAAAGTCAATGTCCCGCTACCGAGAACAAATTACCTCAAAAACAGTTTTAGCTATAGCGGTGCTATCACTTGGAACAATCTACCATGTGAAGCAAGGCTTGCAGAGTCTCTTAGTGCTTTCAAGAATTTGTTATAAGTAATGTAAGGGGACGTATAAATATAAATATGGAAGACAACGAAAATATATGAAATATGAAGTATTTATGATATACATATTTTAAAATGTCTAAGCTTATAATAATCTAGTCAACTCTAATCAATTTGCAATCTAACCTAATTTGATTTAGTCTAATCTAATCTAGTTACAATCTAGTCTAACTATAATTTAGTCTAGTTGTAATTTAGTCTAATCTAATCTAATCTGAGCAGATATGTGACACATAAGCTCGATTCGTTTGGATCTAAACAGAACCGCGTTTGCTATCTAACCGTGGGAGGTACAAGTCCTTTAGTTTTCATTTGATAACCCCCCAAAGTAAAAACAAGTCTTAGAAACTGATCGAAATATTAAAATTTTCAAGTTTTTTTACTTTATGATAACATAATGCCTTGGGAGTTTTGCAACAGCTAAAAATACGTGCGTGCTCTTCTTGAAATTAGTAGAGACGCCTGGCTTATTTATCGGATGTGAAGTTTCCATGAGAGTTATAAGGGAAAACTGAAAAAATATATATAGCTAGATGTTCACATTTTATTGTCTTTGCGATCGTACGGGACGCGAGCAAAGTTTGTATTCACTATCAGATAAAAATCTATAAATTTCTAAAAATATTCAAGTTAGTCGTCAAACTTCCTCTTTGGAGGAAATCGCATCAAAGCAAAAGCAAAGTGTTTGTTTATCTAGCTACCTGAAAAGCGTAGATTTTGATTGGGCGAACCGAAATTATGCAAATTTCGTCAGCTTTTTCTCTTGGAGGCTAACAGTGTCATTGTTTTCATCTGTCCTGGCAATGGCGGATAAAAAAAGAACACGAGTTTCTCTTTCAAGGGCAAAAGAAAGGCGATTTGTCCAAAGAATACAAAGTTAAGGGACTGCATCTACTTCCTTCGTT
Source organism: Parazoanthus darwini (assembly GCA_025403605.1). NCBI lineage: Eukaryota > Metazoa > Cnidaria > Anthozoa > Zoantharia > Parazoanthidae > Parazoanthus > Parazoanthus darwini. The sequence goes on from JAOBYF010514410.1 coordinate 13,352, forward strand.
AAAGGTATATTTTTGAAAAAGACTATTTCACTAACGAGACTTCACTTACGCAATCAAAAATCAGTGCTTTTTGCTCTCAATAGTTTCAATTAGTAGACAGGAAAACGTAGGTGATTGTCTTATAAACAAAATAATATATTTTAGTCAACTATTCGTTTTCTCGTGAAACAGTCCATGGAAAATCTTGATTGTGATCATTCCGTTTCAAGTCTCGAAATAAGTGTATTTTACGGTTTCTGTATTCCAGTGATTTGAGTTCTTTTCAACAAAAACAATACTTTTACCGAAATTGATTAGAAATTCTAGTAGTGGATTGTGCATGTATACTGTTTGGCAATAAATGGAAATTTCGCCAAATACTATGTTTAATATTGATAAAGCAGATTAAGGCAAAAATAGCGGTTATGAATCTTAAAAACGCTAATGATTATAAACAATCCTTAGACAAATTAAACATGCTGCAATGAATATTGTGAAATATCCATTGATACGCAATACGCACTTAACCCACTGTAGACTTACGAACACCTGCTCAAAATATTTTTGTGCCCACAAAACATGGAAGTTTCAGACACAGTTTTAGAAGTCATTTATGACGGTCACTCTGAAACGAATTACTTTTGGGATGTGGAAGACTTTCTTAAGGGATAAAGGTAGATCATTGGTGGAGACATAATAATCCGCACGATTTTCTTAATCCTTCAGGTGGACTGTCTTTTGAATTGACGAAATAGAAAATTGTACTGCAGTACTTTTTTTTATACCTTCTTGAATAAGAAGACGTTAACTTACTGATAACCGAAATTGTTGAGCATCTGCTTTCTCCATGTCAAAACTGCAATCAAATCGATTATCGATCCGATATGCAACTATCGCAGGCTTATAATTCTCACAGCTATGTTAACGAAAAAGTACGAAATGAAATTTGCAGTTAATTGAGTTTTCTTCGTTACTGGATGTGCATACAGGTGGGCAGCTTTGCTAACGAGAAAGTGCGAAATTAATTTTGCAATTACGTTTTGTTGGGAAAAGGTTGACGGCAAAACAGATTTCAGTGCTTTTTCAACAACAGGATTTACCTAAGGTGTTAAAAGGCCAAAATTGACAGCCTAACAATCAATCTATCTATCTAAATCTATCTAGCTTGCTTAAAACAGAGGAGGTGTTTTCATACCTTGCTTTCGTCTTTTGCGATTTTATGAGTGTACAATGCATAATTTATGTACAAATTACTTTTATTTTACATATATATATATGTATATATATAGTGATGCCTAAATTTGAGCCGATCGTGTTGTCGGTGTGCAATTTTTCATAAGAAGTGGTCAACAACGCAAAGTTCTGCCAAGTCGACAGGTAGGTTAAAGCGCAAAGTGCCTTCCTAGAAAATATTTTGATATCTTTGAATATCTTTGAATATCTTCCTATTCAGTTCATTTGCGCAAAATTTTCTGAAAGGGATTAAACATTGCAAATCAAAGAACCCTTTAGCCGTGGAACCAAGTTAAAAAGCAAAAAGGTGACAAATGATAGTGAACTGAAACAAAAACTAACCACTGAGAGGAACTGAGAGGAACTGTATATTTTACTACCTTAAATAGAGCGAATAACACTGTTGATTCTTCAGCCGTGAAGATGTTACTGATAAAACGGAAATGTTTTGTTTTCTTATCCAGTGAACTACAACCAAATACAGCAGCATTTTTTCCTACAAGCCTATAGCAATTCAACTATACAACTATTTAGTTGTAACTGTTAATGTTAAAAAAACTGGACTTCTCGTCGTAGTTCAGTGCAATAATAGTAAGGCAATGCACCTTTGTGTGCCGAAAAAAATTATTTTAACCTTTAAAAGTTTTAATCTTAAAAGAATTACAAAGACCAAACTACAGCTAGGATCGTTAACCACAAACTCCAAATTGCGCATTAGAATTTAAGTATCGAAACGGCGTTTTGGATCGATTGCGAAATTTTATGTAAAACGGAAATCTTCTGATCAAAAATAATTCTTTTTGGAGCAGTTGCTACGGGCAACCGTAAGTGAGCCACTTGCTGAGTAATTAACTTTAGCATCCGCCTTTATTCAAGTCTGAAGATTAATTGCGTTTTGTTCAAATGTATATAAATATTTTATTACATTATGAACGGGCAAGTCAAACAGTTAGAAATAAGACAATAACCAACAACTGATATTTCTTTCTGCTACCCAGCAAGCACTTGAATCTAAGAAAGAAAGTTGTATGACCTACTTAGTTCTCTCTTGCAAATCATCAAGTAATGAAAAGTGAAACGACGTGGGTAAAAAAATCTTTGGAACCGTGCTACATTTTGAAAACGCAATTAGAAATGAGTTTACGCCACCAAGGAAACGACCT
>JAOBYF010515521.1:0-15724 GCA_025403605.1 Parazoanthus darwini
CGGTATTAAACGGGCTTCTTGGTAGAAAAACAACGCGCGTGAATGCGATTCCCCCGATAATTTTGCCCTTTATGTGATAAACAAGTAATCGCAATGTGCCCTCGCTTCGCGACTCGGGCAATTTTGGAAAACTTTGAAAATGCGCGTGAAATTAATCCTTAATTGCATATACAAATTTGACTTGGCCCCACCAGGGTAGGGCAATACGACCCCGTCCCATGGATTACAAATGGTTGCATAATAATGATTGAGCTTTTGTATATAGGCAGCTTTAGGTAAGCTAATTAAAACCCATAACAACAAATAAATTTTGAATAAAAATTGTTGGTGTATAGCACCAGTCTCACAGCATTGATGTCGATACATTGGCGCCATCTTGGATTTTTCAAAAAATGTAGTTTTAGCAAAACTACAGCAAATTGCTTGAACTAAGAACAAAACATGTCTTTACAGCCTCAAATATAAAAAAAATACAAAAAATAGAACAATTTCTTGTCGACAAATTGGACTACAATTACTGATTTTTTTTTTTATTATTGCTATAAACTAAGGTTAATATTTTAGGTGGGAAAAATGTTGACCCCCTCCCCTGGCCATTTAAGGGTTAATTAGTTCTTGTTCATCCCAGAATTGCAGAAACATTATAACTATTGTAACTAACTAAGATTTGACAAATTAAATTATAATTGTACTATTTCTATAGCAAGTCCTGTACCTTTTGGCCCTTTTAAGGTTTAAAGTTTAAAGTTTAAAAACTTTGACTACAAACAGCTAGTAGTTTCTGGTTATAAAATGTAGACTAACTAGTAAGTTTACAGACAATAGCTAACTGATTTAATTCAAATAGTTTCTCTGATGACTTACACATTTTTGAACAGTTTTTAAACTGCTAAATTCCTAAAAGAATGCACGAAGTCACTAGTTAATTTAACAGAGCTCCTCTTTGTGCTAACAATTGCTTTTATTTTGCTTCCCGCATTTTCGGAATTTCAGAATTTAAATTTCATATTTTTGGACAGTATAGTGAGTTTTATTTGTAAACCAAACACGTTCTTTTCCCACGTTTTCTGATAAATATGATTGGCAACTCCATGAACTCCGGTGTTTGCGTTTGTTGCTTGATGTATGTGTATATGGAACTTACGAAAACAAACTGCTAATGAAACAATAGGGATTAGGTATAAAGTATACTTCAAAATAGTTAGCGGTGACTTTTTATGCGACCATTCAAGCCTGTAAAATCAGACGTAAAATAACTGGGATAATTGAAAATCGATCTTGAGTCACATATTCCTACTGTAACAATAAGAGCCATGTCAGTCAACCAATTACTTTTGGGACGAACCTTATAAGTTAAAACCTGAGACAGCGCGGATCTTAGGGCCAGCACATGCATTCTGCTGTTCCTCCTCTATTATTGACTATTTGGGGCAGTTTCGGGTGAAGCTCTTTGTGAGTAATATGTCGTATGCTAAGGGCGCAAAGAAAAAGAATCAATTAAATTAATTTGATGTATTTCTCAAATTCCAAATTCTCATCAATTCTCTCGAAGCTGTTCGAAGTTGTGTAAAACGCTTACCATTCAAGTGCATCGATTTGCCACGCCTTCGTGCATAATTTAATGGCTGATATATTTCTTTACAACTTTATATTTTCTTTTGCAAGTGTACTGCTAACTTGAAGCATCGTTGCAATATCTTAAACAAATAAACTACTCGCCAGCGCAAAGCTTGCTACCATCTTTAAATAAACCGCGAAATATCAAAGCTCGCCTTAATATTTCCCACATATGGCATGCATGATTGACGGCAGCCAAAAACTATATCCCGCCTGATTAAAAAACTGAAGTCGCGACTCGCGTAGACATGAAAACGGTGGTAAGACAAATTGCCACTGAAAATCTATGAAGTCGACGATTTTCAAATACGAGCAGCGTAAACATACTTGAGATTACAGCTCTGACAGATTCGTAATACACCTTGCCTTTAGAACTGACTGAGTGGCCACGCAAGTAAATACAAATTATGATCATATTTTAAAACACTTTGCGAGACGCAGCAGTTGGAGCTCTAGTTGTCACCTTACGATGTAAGACCGCAAAGTCTTCGCGACGTGCTTCCGAAAATTTAGTTAATTCGTTTTCAGGCTACTCTCGGAAAACACATTTTGAGGTATCCTTTTAGACATGACCGGGTTGATGTGGGGTTTTTTTGTCGCCGTAAAATTTGATGTTAAGCTGACGTTCCGAGTTAAGTCCTACGTCAGAGCAATCTCAAACCCCTAGGTATTGAAAAGAACTGGAAACAATCTTGAGACTGTTGTCTCAAACCTGGAGACATTTTAAAGAAAATCTCTCAATGAACAAAGTAGGACAAGGCAATTTGACGGAGTGTCGGTATTCACTGAAATCCCGGAAGGTCGATATTGCTGACTATGTTGTTCAAATTTAGTTAATCCGCATACCATGCATCAGACATTTGTTTCCAAACAAGTGCAGAAGACACAAATTTGAGCATGATTCCTGTGCAACGTCTGATTTAGCGTTTATTAAAAGGATTTGGTACCTAAAAATGGAGTCTCCAAGCGAAACCGAGATTACTTTGATGATAAGTCTCGCAGATGAGTATTTGTTTTTTATTTATTGTATATCGTTCGCTTCCAACTGAACTCCAATTGTGTCAATGTGGCTATAATTACTTGCTAAGCATGTTTTTGGCTAAAGACAACTACATTAGACGTGTTGATATGCCCTTCTGTAAATTCTGACAACAAAACATTTTATTGGCTAAGAACATAATAAACTGTTCTATGAAAAATAAACCTTTTGTGCTTCTGTTGCTTTGTCTCACCATGTGTTCAGTCACCCATGAATAACAGTTTTTTTGTTGAGCCATAAGCAAACACATAACCATGCAATAAAAGATTCTCACTTTTGCATCACAACTTCACCATTCAGCAAACTCTTAACGGTTCTACTCAACTAGAACTTTTAAGAGTGTGAAATGTTTTCAGCAGGACTTAAATTACTCGGTTCGATGTCACGGTAAATTTCAATCAGGACAGCATGGAGACAATACCGCCGGGTGATGAGGAACCACTTCGTCAGTGCAATGCAGTTGTACACTACAGATGCAAGCAAAGACAAGGCGAAAAAACGACAGAACCGATAAAACAAGATCTTGAACACAGCAAAGAAAAAAGGTTTTCACTTCAGGGTTGCCGAAAACCTTTTGACAAAGAAACTGAAATTATTCCGCTGGGACAAAGAACGGTTCGCAATTTAAGTCAACGTTTTCCTCACTTCAAGTTAGAAGCTGAAGGTAAGAAATCAATGGATGAGAGCAAAGGTCGAGATACAGTGGAAAAGCCTTTGACTCCAGGCACCTGTAGAAGAGCAGAAAATAGCGGAGAAAACCAGTCACTTCCAACTGTTCATGAAGGTGAGATGTCAAACAAACTAGGGAATCCACACAAACAAAGTGAGTAAATTAGCCATTATCTAAATGCATATACTCTTGGTTTCCGCAATGTCATGCCACCGAATTGCACAGCCATGCAATTTTTGACAGAGAAACTACAATTTAATCCGTGTAAATTGTAGACTGAGTGAGAAAGATTATTTTAAACTATACATGGAATAGATCGTTAAATGACTGGATTGGAAAAGATGCATACCATGCAATTCATTTCTGGTGAACATGGACGCCACGGAAAATTTCATAGATTTACAACTCTTCTAAAGAAAACAAGAAAAGTTGTGAAAATGCAGTTTGTTTTAGAAAAGAACGAAATACTGTCTCAGTTTGATAATAGGGACTGTATCTGAAAGAAGTTATTGCGGCTATTGCTCAGACAACTGAACGACTTCTGAAAACCAGCTTTCTGTTATTCTCTTTTCTTTTGTTTGTCACCAATACTCTTTATTGTATTTTATTATAAAAAGGTTTAATTCAACCGAACTGATGAGACAGGTTGTAAGACAGAAGTATAAATAACGGAACAATTTGTGTAGTCGCATCAATGTTCTCCAGAAACCACAAATCAATGATCTTCATGTTGTATTAAACTTCGGACTCGACGGTGGTCAGTTTGGTGCATGTTCACATGCAGTAAATTGTCTTTGTTAGGCCTTTGCGTTGCGCCTTCCTCGTACCCGTAGTTGTAAAAGTTCTTTCATTAGGGTATGGAAACTTTAAGAAACCAGTAAATTGCTAATGAGGCTTGTTTTGGGGTTGCCACTATAGGTAGGTGATTGTGAGTTCAAAATTATCGATTCAGTAAGGATTTTAATTTGTACCTTTTTTAAACTCCAAATAAAATTTAGAAAAAAAATAAGAAACATTTGTGGATAGAGTTTGTTCCACCAGCAGCATATTTCACAACCGAAATGTCTCTATTCAAAATTAGTTTTTAAAAAAACTTCTCTTTGCCAAACTATATCACATATAAAACTTCAGTTGTGCTATATCGCAAGTTAGGGAATAGCAACTAAATTAACTATGGAAATCGTAAACTTAAATATATCTTAAATCCTTACTATTTTTTTGAAAAAGGGCTGTAATTTTAGTTATAATTTTTAAAAAAAACGGTTTTACTTGGGATATAGGATATGTAGGAACGCAGGTCTAAGGGAATGCACAATCTTCTGCGCAGACTTAAATCCGTTGCAATTCCTCATTGTAACAAGTATATAAAGAATTAAGTAATATCACCACCCGCCTTTTAAGGCGATACGACTTTTCAAAGATATCAGTTTAAAGACCCTACCCAAAGTCGAGAAAAAAAAACAGAAAAAAAAGTTTCTCAAACAGAAAACATCATTAGTTTGTTTTGCAAGAACTGAATTATAAAAGTCGTTAGCAATTCATTACCACCGTCTTGGCAAATTACTTAACAAGATAACACCAAACTTGCTTTGCTTTTTTTTTTCTTCGCGTCAATTCTATGTTAGTTTTAGTTTCTAATTCATTCCCCTTTTTACTATGCGGTCACAGGATGAAGGAAAGCACAAACAAAATCACTCTTATTTTCTATTAACAAAGTCTGAATTCGTTTTTTATTCATCTTTAGTTTGCTTATTTGACCAAAAGAACAAACTGGTTAAAAGTTCAATCGAAAGAAATCACATCTCGGTGTTTTGTAAGCATCAAAATATGGTTTTGTCCTACTTCAAACCCACAGTGCAACGGCAATACGTATTTTGAAAGCCACTCTTCCTGCTGCAGATATAGTGATCGAAAACAAAAGTAAACAAAATAATCCGATCATTTAAGTTCCAGCACTGCAGTATGGAGACTTCTGTAACGAGATTGAAACATGTAAACAAACCCCGGCTGTGACGTTGTCGTAAGATAAGAGACGGTTTTTTAAAGGCGGCGAAATGCCAGAAACAAGCGACTCAATCGTCCTGGTTTCTCTTTTCGCGTCCAAGATGGCGCCGGGATGATTGAGCCCGCTTGTTTCTGACATTTCGCCCCCTTTTAAAGGCTTTGAAAACCGCCAGCTTCGCAGGCTAGATAAGACAATTAGAAATGAAATATTAGCATTTTTTAATTTCAATGTATAGTTTGATACAAAAGTGTTCTGCAACCTGGTCCAACATAAAATTCATTTTCTGTTGCGGAAAGGGAGGTGAAGGGAAGCGGATGAAATAAAACTATTGCTTTCATGAGTCAGTGAGCCGAAACGTCGGTTTTATTTCTCTGTATGTGATTCAGATGTATGATCAGTTGTAGCAAAACAAATTTTGTACTTTAGAAACTTTTTAAATACATGAACCAATCCTTGTTGAGTTTTCTCATTGCTTTTCATTGCATTTCTTTCATTTTTATTCCTTCTATCCACTTTCTATTGCGGATATTATATTATTATTATTATTTTTTATTATTACTATTATTAATATTTTTATTGTTATCATTGTTATCTTTATTTAATATGAATATTATTGTTATTATTATTGTTGTATTTTTATTACTTTTATGTTATATATTCATATTTTTTTTTGTATTTTTTTATTTAAATGCTTATATCAATGCTTAATTTAAGTTTGAAAACCAAATACACAAACAAAGAACCGTTTGCAAATCGATCATTGTTATATTGTCTACGACAGAGAGAAGACCCAGGTCAATCTCTGAGAGCAGCAGTGAACATCTTCCCCACACCTCTCACACGAGAATTTCATCCCCGCACCCCTCATCACCACGACTATCGCCCAGACCCCGTAGCATATCATTGGATGCTCTGACAAACCCATCCATCTTACAACGGCAAGCAAGCGAGAACAACTTTCGTCAGAGCAAAACCCGTAAGATTTCATGCCCAGCCACATTTCATAGCAGCGTTAAATACCACGAATCTCCTAGTCCGCGTCTGTTAAGACGTACTTGCTCGACAGACACAGTCCACAATTCCGATAACTTTCCAGCGTCACCAAGTCCGCAGATGAGGCACCGTTCGTACTCAGACAACGTCCCACAAGGCTTTGCAAGATCTGGAGAGCTGGAAGGTCCTTTTAGCCCGAGGCAACCTCGGTTTTAAAAGTCCCTGCTCAAGCCCGGGCCTAAAGCGGAAGGGAAATCGTCATCTTATGTACCCAGGCCGAGACATTCGCGTTTCTACCAATATTTCAACACTGAACGCGGACGAGGGCTGTTCATCCTCAATATCAGCGAAAGACATAGCCCCGGTGCACGCGCTTGTAGCAAGGACCCCAACGCCAGTTGTATCTCGAACGTTGCCTTTCCAACCGGATAGTGCCCAAAACAGCCCAGGTCACTTTAATACTAATCCTCCAAGGAGATTGCGCCCACTGTCACCAATCAAAATGCCGCTGGATGCAGCACGTGACCTATTTAACGTAAGTCCCCTTATGACGTGCAGCGGAGTCGATGTTCTATCACCAGAAACGGACGAAAGTCACTTGACGCAGGAGAAAATTGCAGATTTCTTCAAGAAGATGACTATCGAAGGAAGTTCACAAGCCGATAGTAAAAAGTAGATCAGCGCGATAAGCTAATTTAAGCATAATAAGTGCAAGGGTTTTCTTATAAACATGATATCGAAAGAATCTCGGAACAAGTGGATTTTTTGGGTATTTAGCCAATATTTGTATGGTATCAAAAATATGTACAGATTAAGAAATGGTCAACTGCAACTAGAACGAGTAAAAAAACACCAGCATCTATTCTTATCATCAAGGCAGGGTCGGTAGATCGTTAAAAAAAAGTCTGAAAAGAAATTTTCCGGGCTGCTGGTCCTAAATTTGGTTTTATATATTGGCGTGAACTCATAGTGATAACGAGCTGAAAAAACAGTTTTTTTTAGAAAAACAAAAACAAGTTGTAAATGTAAATAAAATGTTTTACAGGTTGCGTAATTCAGTCCTGCTTGTTGTTTATAAAACCAAAGAGATTTAAGCATCGCGCATGAGTGAAACGGAAAATGGAAAGAATGGAATTAAACTGTTGCAAAAGAAAATTGTGTGCAGAAACGCTTGCCAAGATTAGCAAGACATTCTCTGTCTTCGCTTATGGGTCGGAAGTTTCAGAGAAAAAATGGACTGCCATGCAGTCTACAAGAACAGGAAATGCCGCAGTCGCAAGATCTTTCATGTCGTTTGCCGTTTTATGTATAAGCGGTGCTAAATATCAATATTATCTTAAATTGAAATGTTAAAGTTGTTTTAATATATAGTTATACTGTTGAAATGAAACAGTTGATACAAACACTTAAAATGAATGACTGATGAAAACTGGATCAACCATTTTTTACCGACAGCTTTTAATTATCTCTCATATATTTGCTGTGATAACTTCTACTTCTTTAGCAAACCTTTAAAATTAGAGTCGGTTGGTAAACTGCCAAAAAGCTGGGTAGGTGAAAACAGGCGCGCATGGTATAGTATGGTAAAGCAATGCGTATGAAAGTTGACGGGCAAGACTGTGATACTGCAAGAGGATTTTATTGCCTTCGGTAAAACCTGAAACCCCAAGAGTTACCCTTCTCCAGCGTCAAACGACTCAGACTAATAAAAAACGGCTTCCTGCTCTTCCTTCATCGATACAAAAATCCTCAATACAACTTCAGTTGCCAAACTATTTGAAAATAACCGTCCACCATTATAATAGAATTCAGTTTTTATTCAGTTATCTGTTGACACTACATCAAAAAAATCTCGCGAGTTTCTGTCTCAATTCCATTCAGCAGTTTATCCGCTTATTGTCCGTCTTCCTCTTCTTCTTCTTCCTCGTCCTCTTCCTTGACCGCTGCATGGCCAACATCCCCCGAAAACCTTCGCTTCGCTAACTGTAACAGGGGGGTAACGGAAAGTAGTTCTTGGGGAGTGGGGGTTGAGGACCTTCGTAGCTCCCGGATGGTCTTCGCACCGGAGGCTCGAGGAAAAGTTGGACTGCAAGGGTACGAAACCGTGACTACATCTTCTGCCTCCAAGTTTTCTAGCGATTCATTTTCTTGCTTTTCCTCGCTGTTTATGTCTTGCAATGAACGACATCTACGTATATCTCCGCCAATCTCTTTGCTGACAGATGGTTTGAGTTTCATTAACGACAACTTGGGAAAAAGTTTCAATGCTTCAGAGTATTTCTCGTTGAAAGTCTTGAGGCTGTCTTCAATGCTCCCCGAGTTCCTTTGTTTGGATGGTTTTTCCTTTGTCATATCGCTTTCATGGCGGAGGTTACTCATTCCGGCAATAAACGACGAAGTTTACACGATAATTCTAGAGTCAACAGGTTTCAACGACAGCGTTTTTGCCTCGCTCCTTTCTTTAATCGGCCAATTCTGCAGACCAATTCTTCTAATCCGCTTTTTTGCTTTCCGTCCACAATTTACAAATTTCCAATTGAACGAGTAAAAATACCAAATGTTGTTGCGAATAATTTTCTGACTTACGGATTGTAGTTTGTCCTGAAACAACTCTTTTTGTAAGTCTTCTATGAGATTTCAACCAGCTGCATGTCACGATAACTAAATGGCTTATGGAAATATCTTGTGCTTTTTGCCTCGTATCAGCAGAGGAATGCAGTTTTATTTGTTTATAAAGGTAGATCTTATATTCTATTTATCTACTGACGATGAAACAATTGCTTAAATACACTTGCGTGTGTAGTTAATTTGACAGAATCAAATAACGTGGCAGTAGTGACGATAAAAACTCTCATAATTTAACCGACACATGAAACAGGAAAAAATCTGCACCACTAAACACCACTACAACACACGAAACAGGAAAAATATGCGCCTACCGTTACCCAAAACTGTGAAACTCCAAGGAAGCTTTAAACACAATGGCGCAAAAACGTACAACCTCCCTCAACATATCAGAAATACAGAAAATGTTAACAAATTCGAGAGATCTACCAAGCGCTACTTTAAAACCGACATATGAACATGAATTTTACCAGTACCAAAATGTATGTTATGAAAAGAGCTTGTCTAAATTATGTACATTTTCTTTCATTTCCGACCTTTCTCTAAAAATGTATTTTTTGTTCTATTTTATTTTTACACAGGGCTCTTTTGAACTAGCGTTTAGCTAAACAGATGTCCCTGTTTAAAGATTGTATTAAATAAAAATAAATAAAAGTGTTTATATTTGACAAATCTTTTGAATCACAGAGCTTGCTTTTGGCAATATTCAAAACCTTATAAGGAAACACCAGCGTTTCTATTTCAACAGCTATCATACATAGAGGATGAGAACCAATCATAAAAGGGTGGAGAAAATAAGAGTGTATGTCTCTTTTATCAAACAGCCTGTTGTAAGGTTTTTGCACGACTACGACAATGTACCACGACTGGAGGAAGTCCAATTTCTCCGTAGTGGATGAATATTGGCGCACAACATTGCTACAAAACACAGAGCCGCAAGACAGGGGTTATAGAATGATCTTTGCGGAAATTTGCGAGCATACATATGCAAGAACGTCGTTGTATTTTAACAAGAGCGAACATTTCATCAGTAATTTATAAAAACTGACCGAGCAAGCGAGCATACTTGAAAAATCTGGCCGAGCAAAACTGGCCGAGCAAGCGAGCATACTGGCCGAGCAAAACTGGCCGAGCAAGCGAGCATACTTGAAAACTTGCAAGCATAAGATGATTTTGTAGGACCACTCACGAACCCTTGCTGATTTTTTTTCACACGATAATCTTCTGATAACTTTCGGAAAACCCTGAAAGCAGCGAGGTCGTACCTGCATATACCATGCACAATCATTCTGTCACGCATACAAAAGTACTAAAATGAAACCGGGTGTGCTCAACACTTGAATGTAGGTCGATCTTTGATAACAACAAAAACAATTTCCACCACGTTTCAAGTATATATACATTCTTAAAAGAAACTCGAAAATTAACAATGTAGCGGTTGGGCGCCAAAATATACTAAATGACTACACATGACTTAATAAACAAACTTTAAAACTGAAGGAGAATATTGAACACATGTACTAAGGAGCGGGCCATTTTTAGACCAAATTGGTATACGTGGGGTATAGAAAAGTCAATTCTCCGTCGCTTCTGTCGCTCGCACTTCTCTTCCTAGTATTGAGTGCTACAATGTCTTTTTCGTTTTCTTGTGAAATGTTTCGTTTTCTTGTTACTCGTTTTTTAATTTCGAGTCTTTAAACTGCCCCCACTTTCAAAAGTTGAATGATCGGTCCCTAGCTAAGACAGTTTCTCAGTATTGATGTTTATATTAGCGACGGACCATCCGTCCAGACGGAATCTGTCAAGACAAATCATCCGCCTAGTATAAATACCGGATGAACTATGAGACGATCTATCGGTGTGTCTTATAGTTCGTCCCGTATTTATACTAAACCAATTTCCGAGAATGCGCGACGAAAAGCCTTGGATACCAGTCACTCTATATGTGCGGAAAGTTTCAAAATGGCCGGCAACAACATAGCCGAACGGCACACATGTTTTGCTTTTTCTCGTCAGCTAGCTAGAACAAGGGCAAGGTTCTGATTCCGTCCATATAAATTATGTTCCTTTTTGGGCTTTTCGCCATCATGAGCACATGTTCATTACTTGCACATCTGCAATCGAGTTTTGGCGCTGCTTTTACAATTGGTGTCCATTTGAAACTTCTATCACATAGATATCTAACAAAATCAGAAATTTTGTTTGGAGTTCTTCGAAATAAAACAATAGAAGTCACTTTGAACCACATTATTTTAATAGCCAAATTTTACATTTTTCGTAACTTCATCGAAAACACTTCCACTAATTTTTCAGGTTTTATTGCATTACTTAAAGACAAAACCAACACAGAAAAGTATATTGCTTACACCTCTCACGATGAGGAATGCTTTTAAAGGAAATGGGGCAAACTACTCGACACTCTTTAAAAGGTATAGATTTACAGCTCATATACACTGTTACAGCTCACTGAACATGTAAATTAAGCGCAAACAAAATAAATTTAAAAAAAAAAACAAAAAAAAAAAATGCTACTGATGCGGTGTTCATATTATTAGCAATCCTTTGGTTGACTTGGGGATCAGTTAAGCATGTTATGTATATATATAATACTACTGATGTATTGGAAGAATTAATCATAATGGTGATGTTGGCTTTGCTGAGTCATCCGCCATATCGCGTATAGAGTGCTAATGATCTAACACGTCCCATCATGTTTACCGCGTCAATAAACAGTTAGCCTTTATAATGAGTTCAGGCACCTGTACATAGATTTATTTTATTCTAGACTCATTTTAGTTAACTTATTTGGGTTACGCAAGGGGGAGAACGGGTATAGATGGGGATAAAACAATTTGCTCAAATTTCTTACCCAGAGACAAACGCGTGCTAATTATCAAATAGGTGACTGTAAATCCTGTCAGAAAGTCTATTTAAATTGTAAAATATCCCCATCAAAGACAAGTAGTTATTAGATCAGAAACACTTTATTAAGCAATGCTGTCCTTCAAAGAAACACAAGAAAGGTCGTTTTTTTTTATCACATGGTCAAAATAATAACAACAATCACACGTTACTAATTTTAAAATTAGAATCTCCCAAAAATTCACAGTTTACAATTAGAAAAGGGAATGCAGTCAAAGAAATTATTTTTACCACTAAAGAATAACTTGGTATGGGCTGATCAGGCTGAATGACAAATATTGGTTTATTTAAACTTTGAAATATGTCGGAAATAGAAAATGTAAAATATCGATGACACAAACTTTAGCATTGTATTTAAATATATATCTATATATTTATTAGTTAATATTGAGATGAAGAAATATGTTACTACAAATGACATATTCACACCATAGTGTCATAGAGAGACAGTTAACTCTATGCATGTGTATTGTATTTGACTTGGAACAAGTTTATTCATGTCAGATTTCTTCAAACAGTATATTGTTCAGTATTCTGCACTCTATTGCTTTTCTCCAATGTCCAATTGTAAAAAAGCAATTTAATATGAAATTATAGCGATACCAAAAATTGATAAATAAAATTTAAAGTAATTTGACTGGCCTTGTCTTGCTCTCTTTTCTTTAGGACGACAATGCGTGAAGAAAAGGAAAAATTCGAGAAAATGTTCAGTCTAAAATTTACCAGCAATTTTTTGCAGCCTCTGGAAATCTCTGACTGAATCATTTTTTTTTGCTTTTGTTTTTAATTTCTTTTATTCTTAATAACATCGATTTTCAATACTGATAAAGTTAAGTCCACTGTGTTTGTCTTTCAGGCAGTATTACTAATCAACTGATAACATTAACTAACACGGTATCTGTTCACTAACAACAAAATACTTTATTCTCACCCATACAGCAGAGATTAATAGCATAAAAAACGAAAATATTGTAACCTTAGAAACATCAGCCCATCTAGCAAGTTAAAAGTGGTATTATACTACACTATCTTGCGCACGATCCCCTGGCGAGTTTGACGTGCTTTGCACCCTTATCCGCTCTGATTTTACGCTGTGCCATTGCACCACCGGCTACAGGTAAATCAGTAAAACAAAAAAAAAATCATCTGAAGGGGGGCAGCATTGTCGAAATCCAGTAAACAGCAAGAACGCAACAGAAGAACAAGGAACAGAATCGTGGAAAAGAAGAACTACCACTAGAAAATGCTTTAAAAATAACCGATACTAGTTTTCCATTAAAAACAGTAAGCCACCATACTGCCAGCAAACTTGCTACTGTTTGTTCCCCTGAAACAAAGTTCTATAGTAGTTGTATTTCAACCCATTGAACTTACAATAAAGTTTAGCCCGACCATCAAACACTTTCTTTTCAAGAAAATATTTGCCACGAGAACGCCGTCTGATATTCTGGCTAATTGGGTAAAATTTCCATACTTTGCGTAAAAGATTGGATGTTGCTGTGTTTCTTGAGTCGTGCAACTAAAAGTATATTGCTATAAGAAAGTTTTTGTTTTGCTGTATTAGTAGTATCGTCGTGTGAAGGCCTACACATGAAAGAGACAGTTACAAGAGACCGTTTGGGTTTATTTTAATGGTTCTCTTTGTTTCCAGTAAAATTGATTTTGATCCTGGAAGTACGGCTGATCGACCCGCGAAAACCTTTTACCGCAGTTGTAACTATAGAAAACGGTTTTTGACAGCTTCATCCTTGCCAACTATGGCTCGGATTTGTTGAGTTTTTCTGAAATGATTTTGAGTTTGCAAAACATTACACAGATGTAACTGGCGTACACATCTGACACTCTTCTCACCAGCCTTCATACAAGTCTCACAGTTGGCGGAACATTGTGAGGTAAGCAGCAAAGCATTTTGTAAAATCAAAAAAACTTAAGGTACTTTCGAACAAGAAAATACAGAAACACGGAAAATAAACGAAGAAAAGGGTAAAAGGTCACAATTGAAGATGAAAACCAAGTAATTCGAGTCTTTCTTTCAGTTCTAAAACGACGGAAAAATCGGATGAACAGGACGAGTGGAAAATTGTTCAGTAGTTTTTGGACTAAGCAAGAGGAGTGAACTGAATAACACGTATCCTTCACGTGAATTGTGAGGTGTTATTCGTACAGATAAACCGAAACATCGTTTAGTGTTTAATGTCATGAAACCGATCCAAAAAATGGCGTTTCCTAAATTATTTTGGTAGTTTGTTTAACTAACATTTCGATGCCAGATAAATTAAACCAAGGTTGCAAATACAGCTGTTACTTCTTAACACATTCTCACGACAGGATTTAAAGATAAATTAAAAACGCAATTTGCAAACTATATATTTTATGAACACTGATTGCCGTTACTATCAAGTGAATTGTTTTTGCAATAAAACCAGAGTATTTTCGCTTGAAAAACCTTTTAAATCTGCTTTCAGTGTACAATCTTTCCCATGCGTAATTATACAGAGATTGTAAAGCTCCGATAATAAACTTACGGCATAGACAAAGAAAAAGACAAATTTTATTTAAACAGGGTTAAAAACATCATGCATAAAAAGTCAGAAAAAATTCACACTATTTTATTGCCTCAAACTATTTTTAGCTTCCTCCGTCGCAGACTATAATTCTCCTTTTCTGCGGAAAGTTCTCTCCCTGGAAAAAAAAAACCCAACGTGCCCACGCGAAAAGATGTTTTCGGGTAGTAATGTTGTAAATCCTGTGTTTGTTTACTCTTGCTTCCTAGGTTACATAAACTGTAATAATTTGGATACATCTATATATTGTCCAATCAACGAGATTGTAAGAACCTGCGGTGTGTTTCGTTTCTCTTTTCACCTCTTCACGAGACTCGCACTTCAAGGATCGGTTAAAATACTAAAACACAAGCGAAGTCAAATTTCTTGCCATTTTTGATGAGTTACGAGCATTTATCAAACCTGAGCCGGCCAAGACAGTTTGTCTACAGTGACACTACCAAAAAATTGATATCGCTCTAAGTAACTACATTTCTATTGAAAGAAGTTTTCTTCGTTGTTTTCTCTTCAGCAGCAAACTGAAAGTTAAAGAAACGAAAGAGGGAGAGACATTTCGTAGCGCAGGATGATATTACAGGCTGCGGTGAGGTCAACTGAAAGGTACGCTCTTATTATTCTGGAATTAAATATTCTTTCTGGTTGCCTTACTGAAGAACAAACATTCAAGAAATTCTCTGTTTGGTTTAAAAGTTCTAAACAGTGTAAATTTCTAAATTGCGAAAAAAGGAAGCCTGAAGTATCACCTGTTTTATGGTTAGGCTTTTAAAAAACGTTTTTGTTATCTTCACATTTGAAATATTAAAAATGTTACAAGCAAAGTCTTTTGGCATTACTTTGTTCTGCTTCTTTAAATATTTTTTCGTTTGCCCATGCATTTGCAATTTTTCCGTTACTTTAGTTTGCTTGTACTTGCAAAACATTTAATGCTAATTTATTAAATTATATTTATAAAAGTTGTCTATTATTTGATCCTGCCCGATATATAGTTGTAAAGTTAGATATAAGTTGTCACATACTAAAGGTTACCTAGCCTTTGCTTTTTGTGGGTACCCTTGTGACATTCCGTTTGTTTTTTATCTCTGTCACGTAAAATCTACTCCATTGCCGAAATAAAGAATGAAAGAATGAACATTTTGAGTAAAAAGGTTTCCTTGATAACTTGTGTTCCTTCTCGTTTCTCTTTGTCTGGAACCATTATTGAACTAAATTTCGTCTCAATGTTCTTTAATCTCGAACTTTCAAGTTCTTGAAGAGACATGTTCTCTACGATCTTGTGGAGCACACTCAAA
>JAOBYF010516632.1:0-15724 GCA_025403605.1 Parazoanthus darwini
TAGCAGTAGCAGTAGTAGTAGTAGTAGTAGTAGTAGTAGTAGTAGTAGTAGTAGTAGTAGTAGTAGTAGTAGTAGTATGCCTTTTTCACTTTGGCTTTGATGCAAACCGATGTTATGATCAGTTATTCAACCTTTACTTTTGGTGTTTTCCTTGTGTAACGCTTTTAGTTAAATAGTTTTGCTGTTTCTGATGCTTTAAAAATAACTTGCAGATAACACGGCTTACCGACGGCAACACAAACGGCAAAGTCATTGCCATATCTGCAGGGTTTTACCACGCAGCCGCCCTGAAGGACACAGGCAGATTGAGGGAGTGGGGTCTGGGGGTAAAACGTGACAAGCACGTTAAGGAAGCTTACACTCCTTTGCCGTTTAGCTCCAGAGGAGCCGATCGCAACAGCACAGTTACTTCCATGTGCTGTGGTGCCTTCCACACGCTGTGCATTGGAAAGTTCAAGGCTTTGTATTTTGATTCTGTGTTTGCTCGTGGCAAAGGCGATCAAGGTCAACTTGGTATAGGCAAATTGGAGAATGATCTTGCCGATGCTGTGTTTGTTGAACAGCTGTACAAGGAAAAAACAGTCGTACAAGTAACCTGTTAACCCTTAATCTTGGAACCTGATTTTACCAATAAATCAGCCGAAGGTTGGGGGTGTGCAATTGAACCTCCAATTATTTTCCACATAGTTGTTCATAACAGATCGAGCTTTTGTTTACCTAGTTTCTTTCCATATCAGCAATCAAGTTATACTTAAGCAATGTTGCCATGGCAACAGCTGTTTCACAATATTCGTGACTACAGTCTTGGACTTTTCGAAAATTTAAGTTTTGCTGCAAATTGCTTGAACTTAGTTTGCAGCCTCAATAGGAGAATAATGAGTGACAAAAAGAAGGGAAAAAAAGTAAAAAAAGTAAATTTAGGACAAATTTTGTTAAAAAATCCATTTTCTTATTCAAACTTATATTTGCACAACTAGTTTTTTATGAATTATAATTGATGACATCACCCAATTATTATATGTAATCGTGCAGGTTTTTGCTCGATTCGGGAAAATATCAGGGCGTGTTTGGTCGAGCCATGGCGTGAACGCACGCACGCTAGAGTTTCCCCGTGCTTGGGAGACCGCACTCCTTCAAAAGATTTAAGTTTTGCCAAAATTTTGAAATGAATGCTCGAGTCGCTCCGTTTTCTCCCCTTTTAATTTTCTGTGAAGCAATCAAACGATTCGACGCTGATAGCAATTTTATTTTTGCAGTGACTTTCAAGAGAGAAACCAACCTGTTTGTGATTTCGTCTGAAATCATGACACTGTCGCGATTTCGTATAAAATCACGACAGTAATCTGGTCTGTGATGGGCTGAAATCATTTTAAGGGATGATAAACGTTAAAATAATTGCTTGTAGTTTGATTACAAGTATTGCAAACTTCATTTTGATTCCTTTAAAGCTTCAGATTTTAGATCGGAAGAACCTTCTTAGTACTTAGTCATGCACCATACTTAACGAAAGTTTTTTAACATTGTTTTATTATGTAGAAGTAAAGGTTGTTTTTTTATTATCATTGTTGTTGTTGTTGTTATTATTATTATTATTCTATTATA
The DNA here is from genome assembly GCA_025403605.1 of Parazoanthus darwini. Lineage (NCBI taxonomy): Eukaryota > Metazoa > Cnidaria > Anthozoa > Zoantharia > Parazoanthidae > Parazoanthus > Parazoanthus darwini. Next base: position 1,603 of record JAOBYF010516632.1, read on the forward strand.
ATTAATATTATTATTACTTTTTTTCTTATTGTTGCTATCCGAAGGGAGATTGTAATGTTGGTTCTTTTAGTACCTAGTGAAGGAGAATTTGGAAACGAAAATCCGCTTTTGTTACAGGTTTCTGCAGGGTATCAACACAGTGCGTTCCTCACATCGTCTGGGGAAGTTTTTACATGTGGTAACAACGAATATGGACAGCTGGGATATTTTACACGCACAAGCCAGAACCCGGTGGTAAGAAAGGTTGACTTGGGAACTGATATTAGGTAAGGACGAGTCAACACATAACAGGGATCCTAACCGTCAACACCACTCCTTTGATAGCCGGCGGCTTATAAAACCGCAATGATAAGCACGACGAAATGTTTCGCGTACTGAATTTAAATTTGCAGGAAAATGAATCTGATAATTGTCTTAAGCTATTGTTTTTGACGTACCCGACATTCTTCATTTCTTAGAAGAATACGATTTGACTTCGCATGCGGAGTACCCAGAAATTCTATAGACTGACTACAATACTTTTTCTTATGACTATCGGAGTGCACACAGTATCCTTGACTTACAATACATTTCTATAAAACCATCTCGAGATGTTCTGCCACTCGATGTAATACTGATATTACTGAATCAATTTTACTAACTAATCAAGTCACGTACTTAAACTCGTAAAACAGAAACGTACTTACTCATAGTGGATCCGTATAAGGGCCGTCACTCAAATAACCACTACTTTTCGTTCTTTCCCATCTGAAAGCCTCGTTTTACTAAACATTCAACAGAAAAACATAAGTTACAGAAGAAGCCATTTAGCAAGATTAGTGTGTATAAAGTCAAGGTAGATATAACTTCGTTGCCACTTCAGCATAATCTTGTCCTTGTCCTTTTGTCCATTTATACACTTGATAATTTACGTTGAGCTCCTTAGCGCTTATTCGATAAGTAAGGTTTCGAACAAAGCATTCTCAATTGTCAAGTGATAAAAGTTGGTAATTTTACTTTGTACAATTACGATTTTCTAAAATGTTATTTTATTGTATTTTAGTAAACTTCCAAAAAAACTTGTGTGATTTTTCTTCATAAAAGGACAGCGGCTTGAAGATAATAACCTATATTTTCTGTGTCCGAATTCGTTATGCAGAGTGACCAGAATTATGTGCCGTGAGGACTGTACAGTAGCAGTTGGCGAGCGAGGCGACATGTATCTGTGGGGGGCGGCATCATACCACGAGGTTGTTCAGCCTTCATTCTCAGCAGCCTCCTTGAACTATTCCGCTCAACTGGACCTGATTGACATTACACTTTGTACGGTTGGAGAGGGAAGTAAGTGAATAGAAACATTATTCTTGAACAAATAGACAAGTAACAAAATTTTAAAACAACCGTTTAATCTCTCTTTCAGGAGAGCGGGGGAGGGGCATGTTGCGGCAGTTTTGAACGCGATATTCATGTTTGTATATACTTTCACTTTTAAATTAAAATTTTAATTTAATTAATTTTTAATATGTAATTTAATAAACTGTAATGCTATTGGCATATTTATTTTTTAAGTAGTCTCTGAGAATTTATGCAAGGATGCAAACTAAATGTATGGGTGTTTTTCTACTACTGGTCTAATTAGACCCACAATTCACATCTCACGTAAATCTTTATTATTTCAGACGACAAGACCGAACTGACTTTGGCTCTGTCCCAAAATGCACAAATTGTTGTTTGTGAGTTGCGAAACGTCGGCAGACCCGAAGTTATACCTCTGAACACAGGACACTGTCTTATTCCAACCAACCTGAAATCAGCAAAACGTTTATGTTGCATTGGAAACGTTCTTGTAGTCCTTGATCAGACTGGCAAGCTCTTCTATTGTAACTTTGAAGCTTATTTGAGTGTTCTTAAACAAAGAAAGACCAGACACAAAAGTAGTTCAGGATCTGTTTTCTCGTACCAATACGTGAAAGAAGCGCTGACTACCAGGGGGCAGCTACTGCAAGTTGCGTTCAAAGGCGTGACGGGAAACTGTACTTTTAAATATGTTTGTGCAACGAGAAACAAAGCATTCCTTCTTTCCAGTCTGGGAGACGTGTATTCGTGGAATGCGCGTGAGCCCAAAAGGGAAACGTTGAAGGAACCTCAAGCAAAAGTTTCCGATGGCTTTGAATGCCCAGGAAAAATGCAAAACCAGACCGAAGATGTGTTATCGATTTCTAAAGAGACTGCAATTGACAGCAGTAGCTCGGAGGATACAGAAACCATGCAAGGTAGGATGACAAGGAGCCCACACTTTGTTTTATGTTCACTTATAAGATAATGAGCAAAAATTAATAAATGTTTGTGTGGTTATTCAGTGCCAAGTGTGTTTCTCAAAAAGGCCCAAACGTTTAAGGGTTAACTAGGGTGCATTTCACCGTCAAGCTGATGTACTGCTTTTGTCAGCTTCTCCATGTGTACAAAACTTACAATTTACTTTTACTTTTCATTATTATTTCTCATTCTTTATAAACAGATACGTTTGACACGTCTGACAATTTTTCTAAAGAAAACTCTTGTGTTCGAACAGTTGACAATAACAATGTGTGTTATTTGCAAAACATTACAACGTGTTGAGTTTTTATTAATGCGTCTTTCACTGACTGTTACAACCTGAAGTGAAAGTATTAGACATAAAATGTGGTTGTTTTAATACGCACACGTACAAAATCAGTTTGCTAGTTATTTTTATACCATGTCTTGAAAAATGCAGCCTATCAGAGGCCAGGAATGCCGTTGCGTATTCTGCGGTATGCCACTGGCAGTATTCACTCGACCTACCCGTTATTACTTGTGCGCAACAGTTATGCTGTTGTTCTTTACTTTTAAAGGTTTCTTAAAATCAACTCCGATGCTTTTCAAATCTTGTAATTGTTTATGAACAGTTCCGATCACGTCCGAAGGCTTTCCGAACATTTTTGAAATAGTCTCCTCAAAAACTGTTTTGAAACGTTTCCGAAGTTTTCCTAAAATTTCCGAACACTTTGAGCTCTTCCGAAGATTTCCCTGAATTTTCCAAAGATTTAGGCATGGCATAAAGTAGTTATGCAATGTTTTCTCGTGGGTTACTGTGGGAAATGCCACTTGTCTCGTATACACAAGTGACGCGTGACATCTTCCACGGTATCCCACTCGAAAGCATTGCATAACTAGTATATATCCAGTGGCTAAATCCTTATATCCAGTGGATGAATCTATATATCCAGAGGATAAATCGTTATCCAGTGGAGAAAATGACCCGAATTGTGAACATTTCCACTGAATAGCCAACAATCCAGCCTTCGAACATTTGGAGCCTCAAATGTAGCGCAGCCTTGGAAGCGATATGTTAGGTAAGGAAGCGCGCGAGAAAAGGAGGGACACGTGGGGATCAGATCATAACACATGCATTTAATACAGACCAACATAGCTCATCAGACAAGCAGTTGTCGCAGGGTACTCCCCAGTTCTTAATTTTGAGGACCTATTTTCAATCTACAGGGGATTGGTGACAAATGTTATTACGTAAAATGAAATGATAGTAGATAGCTCGAGACAAATCAGTAGGTATAAGTCATTTTCAATATTGAGAATTGGTTTTTGGATATGTTCAGGAATAAAAATAATAACATTTTTTGAGTTTTTGCTTTCGTAGAGATGGCAGGCAGCAATCCCTTCCTCCATCCGCCTATTGGTCCCAGGCGAAGACGTATGTTTTCACAAACTAGCATTAGCCAACAAATAAGTTAGTGACAAGTCCAAATTGTTAATGTACAAACATTAACGTACAATTAACAGATGTTTCATCCATCTAGCAAAAGGCTTAATATATTACAAAGTGTATATACAATTAAATAAAACTGCAAACCCTATCGCAGTACATCACTCATGTCCTGAAAATATGAAATAATTTGAAAATGAATCTTGAGCTTCCACTGAAGTCTTCAGTCTGTAAATTTGAACTATGGTATATATTTACATCGAGACGGTTCGTGTGGCTACGACGGGCTTCTTGGGGCCAAGCGAGTAGCTAATATTTGGCTGTTAATCGTGCTTCACACTTGTGAGATAACACGAATACATCAAGAAAAAGCAAGTTGTTCACACACTCGAGATTTGCAAAGGAAAAATGAGCACTTACACACGCATACACATTTGCAGATCAAATTGAGCCGGAAAATGACACTCGTGCTTATGATTGTTTCAAGTTGCGCATGCAGTAAGAAAATTCCTGAGCTAATGTGTGTTCTACGCATGTTCATATTGGTGCAATATGCAAAACAAATAAAGTAACACAAGAAAAAGGAACTTAAGGAGTATATTTTTCAGTGCTTGTGCTACCGAAATTTCTTTGTTTAACCAGAGTCAAACAAACGCGAGAATTGTATGAGTTGATGACCAGATTTTGATGAGACTTCGGTTCAAAATGAGTCGCTCAACAACTGTGTCAAACTTTCGCCAACTCTCTTTGAAATTTTGATCATTTTCAAAGTTGAAAAAAGCGTTCAATAGACGACAAGAGAGTTTGAGAGTTGGCAGTCAAACGAGAAGGAGAATTTGAACTCTCGTCAGGTCTCACCGACTCACACTGGCTTTATCTAATGTTTGTTTAAACATGGATTTTCCCAAGCTTTGCTCTTGGGCTTGTCTCAAGAGTGTGAACCAAGTTTTAATCCTCAGTTATGTCTTATAACAAGCTGTGTTTATCCAGCTGCAGAAGGCCTTTGGGATGTAGTGGGGTAACGAATGTGTAGCAGTTAACCCCTTGCCAAAACAAGATGGTCAAGGCTGCGGTAGACTCTCTCAGTACCGAAGAAGTAGTTGATCCTCTGTCATCACAAGCTGCTAGGTCTGGCGAGTGACCGGTATTCAGTCCCATGTAATAGCAAGGTGGTTCTATGAAGTTGCGGCAGGCTTTCTCAGGACCCAATGTGTAGTGATTATGCGACAGCTTACCCCCTCTCACGAGATGCGGGTCTGGTCTGCACGCGCGAGGTACCTTACGACCAAAAGAGTAGCGAGTGGCTGACATTCAGTCGGACATCATAACTAGTTGGTCTCATTTGGGTCTCTGGCGTAGCGTTTGCACATAGTAGTGAAGTTTAATAGCTGGGCCAAGTGTCACCTCGAGACATTTGTGAATTTCGTCCAGTGAAAGCAACATCAGAGCTTTGCCATCGATTTCCTGATGTGAAAAAATACAAACATTATAACAGAAGTTACCAACGGTAATGGGAGTGCTTATAGCTACTATTTTAAAGGGTTAAAAAACAACGAAGTAAGAAATACATACATACATAAACAAATCACATGTTCGTTAAGGTTAACAGATAATTACAGGAATGAAAAAACTTCAGTAGTAAGGGAAAGATGAAAATGTATGGTCATAGCAGATCAGTTTCATAGAACTTGCTTCTTACTTTAAAGCTTTCTCTGGCTATGTCATGTTCTTTCGTGTATATGAAAGACGGTTCCTCGGTTGAAAGTCATTTCGCTTTTAAACAAAACGTCAACTACATTATCTTAGTCTGTACTGATAATTCTGTTCACCAAACTAACACCAGGTGATTTAGTTCGAATACCCGGGTTAAAACTTCCAGCGTGCCGTCAACCAGCCCTCCCCCCTCCCCTTCTCCCGGTCAACTTCATTGTATTCGCCAAGAGTGAAGCCTGTTACTGCAGCATAGTCAAACTAATACATAAAAACTTGTATATCAGGTAAGCGCAGTTGGTAAAGTCTCTGACTCCCAACCAGAAGGTCCCGGGTTCAATCCCCAGATTGGTCGAGGGTTGAACTTTGGCCGACTTTCGTTCGCCACACCGTCCGTGGACAGAGACGCAAGTCTCTCGGCGTTCTATCGGGGGCGAACCCACGCACTTAACGAAAAGAGTAAAATAAACTCGGTGCTGTGGTCTGACACCTACATACAGCATGTAGAACTGGCCCGAGGTCAGACATGGATCATATAGCGGCTGTCAGAGGCGACTGTATGTGCTTTCGGGTCGACCTCGTGAGCTGCGTCTTCGTAACTCAGTACCATCAAGTTGTGATGTTGACGATAAGCTACATAGTTTACACTACAAACAACTAGACTCTGTATTTGGTGTCGGCCGAGTGGCTAAAATACAGGCTGCGAAACTTGGACAACCGTCCAAACACTTCGGAAGAAATGCAGTAACTCTTTTCCGAATGATTTTCTCACCTGCTCTTGAAAGACGTCAGCAAACTGACTGCAGTCAGTGGACCTAATGAACTCCACAACATCCGTCACATTCCACGATGAAATATGACTTCCCGATGGCATCACGAATGCTGCGGAACTCACATCCGGGCTCTGTGGAGTTGACTCTTGCTCATACGCTATTGGCAGCTCATCAGCCGAGGGAGACTGGGCACCAGGCCGACGCGCAGCTTTGGGAGCAGGTTTCACTGGTTCGTTAAAAATTTTGATTGGACGCTTGGGAGGCCTACCCGTAGGCCGACCAGCTGTAGTCTTACTGACCACAGGTCGGCCAGTTGTGGTCTTACTGACCACCGACGGACCAGTTGGGGGCTGACTCACCACAGGCCGACTATCCACAGGCCTACTAGTGTTGCTAGAAGTGGTGAGGCGCGCAGATGGTGACTTACGAGGACTAGTGACGGCAGGCGGAGATGACGGCTTGGCCTCGGACTGAATGGGTCTCGTCGAACGTGTAGGTCGAGTTGGATGAGCAGTGAGATCAACAGGTTTGCTTGCGACGACTACAGGTGAGATGGGACCTGTACAGACAAGGCAAACATTAAGCAATGCTCCGAGCAAGAACTAGACTGACGAACGGCAAGGAATGCAGAAAGGTGCTAATTGCCATATTGTTTGTACCGTTCATCTCATTGGCTAAAACACGAAAATCGACTTTAATTTCACCAGCTTACACATTTATTTCACTCTGGTCTACGAGTTTATTCTTTTTTAGTTAAAACTGTTCAGAGATTTCAATGCCACACAAATTCCATGTGGGAAACATACACAATTCGCAACCCTTCTAAGCTAATGTTTTGCAGAGACTAGTCTCGCGATTGGATGGAATCTTGCAACACAAAAGAAACGTCACTTTGAAGTGAAGTTTTGTAACATTTTTTTAAAAAACATGTTTTGTATGAGTTGATATATTCTCAGTATGGAAACCCAAACATTCCAATGTGGGAAAAGCAAGTTACTGAAATGATTCTGGACTTGCTATTGCTACAGTACTACAAACACGTGAGAGTGTTCATGAAGGGATAGACCACTTTCATAATACGCCCCAGTGGCCATGAACAAAAACTTGGAGTCGAGGCCAGTAGGGCCAAAATACAGCAAATGTATGATAACTTGGAACTTGACTTCGACTTGAAGTTACTGTTTATGGTCACTGGGGCAAATTATGAAAGTAGTGCACTGTCCTGTTTGTTATAGTTGTAAAGCTTAAGGAAATATTGCTGCGGAGGAAAACACGAGTGTTGCAGCATCAAGTGTCTAAGTAGGTTTAATTTCTTGGCACTGGGGCGTAATTCTTGACTACGAACAGTCCCTCTTTTTCTTCTGTAGTTCGATGAACGACAGAAAGTCAAAATGGCGACCAGATGCGCGCGCAAACATTGGGCTGAGGAAAAACTTGGGTTGGAGCGAGGGAACCAAATTTTTCGTCGGCCCAATCTTCGCGCGCGCATCTGATCGCCATTTTGACTTTCTGACGTTTGACGAACTACAGAGGAAAAATAGGGACTGCTCGTGGTCAATGTAAAAAAATTCAGAAATGGCCTGTTGTTAAGGAGAATGTGGAAAACTACATCAGAACTTTCAAAATTACACACCTTTTGCGGGCTTGTCACACGAGCTACAGACCAGAACTTTCCTGAGCGTGAACAAGTTTGGACAAAACTCCAGCTTCATGTGTAAAGTCTGCAGAGCAAAAATTTAACACATTGGACTTTTGTTTAACTTTGCATAAAAACTTGCACTAAAAACTTCTTCTTCAAGATAAGCAAATATTAGACATTAGGGACCGTTTATTGTTAATGTCAGAGGGTTCGACAAACTAACAGGGGAGGGGGACGGGTCATAAAATATTTTTAATAGTATGAAGGAGGGGCAAGGAAATTTTTCGTTAAATATTGGGGGGGTGTCAAGATATTTTTATAGCAAGAAAGGGTGTGGGCCTCATTCAAGTTTTCCACTGGGGGGAGGGGGGCGGGGGTCACCTGAGAGGGTTGCTGACACCCAACATGGAACGGTCCCTTATAATTATAGGTTTTGGGCAAATGGTCTAAAACTTTAGTTATTCTGGGTTACCGCAAAATCGTCTCTCAGCAATAAGATTGAATTGAAGATTGGCACCAATGTCCAATATTGCACTTGTGCTCCAGTGTTCCTCAGAATAAAACTCCAATTTTTGCAGGCATTTTTCCCACGAAAGGTCACATTCACATTCGTGTCGCAACTTGATTCAATCACTATAATTAGTTAATTGACAAATCAGCCCCATCACAAGAAAGATAATACCCAAATTAGCAAGCTTCCTAAGTTTGAAGGCGTTTGGTTGGGTATTAACAATGTGGTGACATTTTAAAGACCGTTAAAATGAGAGACTTCAAAGACGGCTAAGCCTCTAAACCATATCAAGTCTCTTATTATACTTGTAGTCATTTCTAAAAGTTCACCAAATTCCTATTATTAGGTCAAACTTTGTCCAACTTGATAAATTTACTCATTTTAACATCGGCTTACTTGTGAAGGGGGTCATTACTTAATTAGAGTAAATATGAAAAACTCGGACCCAGTCCCTGCCTCGTTTTTTTTTCTGGCTTATAGTCCAGTTTCATATTCGTAATTGCCGCTAATTACATGGACGGCAGACTCGTTTACCCAACGTTAACCTCGACTTGGTGATGAATGTGTATAAATACCAGCGAGAACGATTAGCCTTCAACAATACACAGAGTTGTAAATAGCTCGTTACTAGATTGGTATTTATGAACATTTAACACCAAGTCGAGGCTAACGCTGAGTAAACGAGTCTCTAGTCATTGTAATCAGCGGCAACAACGAATACGAAACGGGACTATTGGGTTGCTGCAGCAGTATCTTAATATTACAAGACGTCTTGATACAGTAAATGTAAATTACGTTTCATACCTGCAAAATAGACCAAAATGTCTTCTTATCTCGTTCATTTGATAAAATGTTCAAGACCTGTTGTCTCTTGTATGAGCTGTTAACAATGCACTCCAGGAGTTTTTTGAGGGCTGCGTCTGGCGTTAGAGGACCCATCATTGTAACGGTTAGTTTCTTCAGTTTGTCGCGGTTCAGATAAGGACCAGTCTTACATGACGTCTTCAGGTGGATACACACACTGTGCCGAGGCGCTAGAATGGAGACACGCTTTCAAGGTAAGTATAAATACATATACACGTAATTTCAAAATGGCGGCTGCCAGCGATAACCTGGGTCGAGTAGCCTGAAAGCGAGGCATCGAGGGCCAAGACCTTTGGCAGATCTGTGTTTGCTTATGGTAATCGCGACGAGCGCAGTCATGCCTCAACACTGCTGTGTTCCTTACTGCACAAAAGAAGGTTTACGAAGATGGCGTCAAGATTTCTTTCCACAAGGTCCTCGATGCCTCGTTCTCAAGCAACTCGTCCCAGATCATCGTGGGTGGCCGCCATTTTGGAGTTAGGTGTATGACTCTTAATAGGCTGACTTTCGTTTGACCTTGAAAAACGCGTTCGCAGACTGTTCACTTTTTGTTTCGTCAACCAATGGCAGGAAAGCTTACGAACACAAACTCTGACGTGGACTTCTAGAGCGTTTTTCGTTTGACCTTGAAACAAAAACACCAAAACAAAACGCGAACAGAGCTCGGACGACGTTCATTGGCTGTGCGAAGAGAACGTGAGCTGGAACGTGCTACAATGAACAGACTTGATCGGGACTTCAGAACAGGTGCACATGCATTATCCAGTACAAAGTTAACATAGCCCAACTCTTCCCTCCTAGAAAAAAACTTTCTTTCATCATACTGATTCACGTAACCAGTGTATTTCTTAAGGTTTGGGAAATGGGGTACACTGAGTGGGAAAAAAGGTACACCTTGGTTTAAGGTCATCAAGTGTCAAAGTTGCGAGGGTGTGGGAACATGTTTCCCAGAACATTTAGCTCTAGTTAATTAATCGCAGGTTCGAACTGTATTGAGTTTAAATGTTGTCTTTGGTGACTTTTAAAAAAACTGCCAGACGGCGTCACTGCTGGGGAAAGGCGGTACAGTCACCGGGAAAGTCGGTACAATTTACCGGTGCACCGGCCTTAAGAAAAACACTGCGTAACTCAGATCACTCTCTCCGACTTGCTCTTTGAAAATATGACAGTCTGTTTCCTCCCTCCTATTCCTATCATCCACTTAGCAATTTACTAAATTTAAAATTTTGTAAACGTGACAGTGTATGTGGTTGTGTGTGCACCAACTGACTCACCACTGACCGTGATGAGATTTGGACAATCGCCTTTCCTTATCGCATTATATTTTCTTAGATGAAATAAAGTCACATGCACTGTGCCAGAACACTAGTGTCGGGAAGATTGTTAATGATAAATTGCCTAAAACGTTCGTTTGAGCACTGCCTTCTTTGATCGTTTGGGTAGATTGACCCAGTCCTTTTGTAGTGGAGTGGCAAATTCTTTTTATATGATGTAATCTGGCTCCCTTCCACTTTCAGCTTTTTAGATATTTCAGGAAGCCTGTACATTGTAAATTGCTAAAATTTTGTCTTTATATGAAAATTACATTATTTGTAAGACATGGTTAAATTAAAGTTTTTTGTTAACGTTGTTGTTGTTGTTACTCGCTTTCACCTTTCTCTTTTCCGTTCTCTGGCACTTTGTCGACAGGGAGGTCGTCATCAGTCAGGTCAACCACATCTGCACTGCTGGTAACCCTTGCCTCCTTCTGTTGGCTAGGACTCTCCCCAGGGGGGATGAGACTGGTCTTTGCTTTAGGGGTGTAGGGCTTTATCTTGGCTGTCGACTGTGTGGACACAGAGCTGCTGGAGGGTTTGTAGTCAGCATCATTGTTCTTTCGAGCTAATCTGACTTTGAGCGCAAAGGGTTTTTTAATCTGTAAATTTTTCCCCTTCAATTTAGGAGCCAGGGTATTTTCTTGTTTCTTTGATCCATTCATCTCGGGAGTAACAACAGGAGCTTTATCTAGCTTCTTCTCTGGTTTTGGATCCGCTTTCTTGTCAGGTTTCGACACTTTTGATTTCTTTTTCTCCTCGCTGTCCGATGCCTCAGACACAAATTCATTTATTGGCTTCTGCCGCTGTCTTGTCACTCTGTCAAAATACTAATATGTATTTATCTATACGTCCGTTATCATTGGAATCTAGCTTTACGTAAGTGAAATCTGACGAGTTTCTATTTCGTCTCACTCATTTAAGTTAACTAACCCATGTTTTATACGACACTAGCTTCACCTAATGTTCATTTTCCGCAGGCCACCTTCATAAATACGCCACAGTCGTCATGAACAAAAACTTCGAGTCCAGACCAGTAGGGCCAAAATGTATCATATGTATGAGACCTTGGAACTTGACCTCGATTTGAAGTTATTGTTTATGGTCACTGGAGCATATTATGAAAATAGTGAATGACTTTCCATGACCTAAATCAAAATTCCATAACTTTCCAAGCCTGGAAAACGAATTTGTAAAAATTGCATGACCTGCAAGGTTTTCCATGACCCGTACTGTATTACCGCAGATGAATCTTTACCTTAGCCTGGTTCCAATGCTGTTTCTGTCTGTCGTATCTACAACAAAGTAAACACGCACGTCAATGCTAATAGATCTATATATATATATATGGTTTTCCATAAAATTATACATTCTTGTATAATAATTGTACATTTACTGATAATACCTGTTCAAAATAGAGTTGGTCTGATACATCCTACGTGACACAACCTACATCATATATACTCTACATGAAACACCCAGAACACCTTATACTCTACATGAAACACCCACAGCACCTTATACTCTACATGAAACACCCAGAACACCTTATACTCTACATGAAACACCCAGAACACCTTATACTCTACATGATATCACCCAGAACACCTTATACTCTACATGATATCACCATACGAGTGTTAATACAGCTTACATGTGCACGATACATCCTACATGATACACCCTACACGATACATCCTACATGATACACCCTACACGATACACCTTACAGTACGTGATACATCCTAAATTTTACACAATACATGATACATCCTAATTTTGTGACGTGATTGATCACCATGCAGTATTTATTGCAAGTGGCCACATCACATACTCTACTGTACATGTGTACAAGTATGTTTAATTTCAATTAACAGTATCTATATTGGTCAACCTAACCATCAGTTGCAATGCACAAGGATTGTATAATAGATACCTGCCATTATTTGAAAATCAGAAATCTGGACACTTTCAAAATTCCTCTAACATGATTTCTGTTTTAAGTATTATTTTAAAAACAAGAATATTTACCGGCTCAAATTCTAGAAAATCGGGACGTCCTGATTTTTTGACGTTTTGAAAGGTAAAATATCGGGACGGTTGGCGGGTATGATAATTATACAGCCCACATGTATGCCTTACCCGACATGTCGGAAAAACGCCAACCAAGCTCACAAATTTGCAAAAACAAAAAAAATGTACAAAAGTTAAGGGTTTTATCATGCCAGGTTTGCTTATCTGGCTTTTCTTCGTCCACTGTGAAAGGTCAGTCGCCATAATTTTTTGGTCGAAAAAAAGTTACACACTTCATACTTTTGCTTTAAAAATTGGATTTCAAGACGCCATCTTGACAATCTGGTCAGCATTTTTCTCTTACTACCTCGCACGCATGTGGAGCGCTTCATTATTCCGACATGTCGCCTTACCCTTGAAGGTTATTCTTGGTATCTGAAGTGGATGTCCATGAGTACTGCCCCAGCCTGCCGGTAACAGGTCATATGATTCAACATCGTAAATATGCTCCACTGTGTCATCCTGTATACCATCCAAGTGTACCCACACTGTTCGTCCCACAACTTGGGTCACCGTTCCAACGGTAACAACTGCCGGATTGGTTTGGTCAACCGCCTCGAGCTTCAAGTCCAGCCCAAAGCCGTGTTCAGGGACAGTCTAGTAATAACAAGAGATCGTACTGGTCAGATGAGGAAGCCCTCTACCGTCAGAGTTACTGCTTCGTACATGTTTGAAAATCCCGAATGAGAACAACTACATAAGAAACCGACCAACGTATCGATATAATTAAATGCACCGCAGGAAATCATTACTGTTCCACAACGACGTTACCTGGGTGAAACGAAACAACGAGCACTCAGTCAAACGATATTTCTACAGGATCTCACGACGGAGCTGAGGTTTGCGAACTAGTAGGACTTTTCCTCCTTGACGAACTGTCTAACAAGTACAAGGACAAAACAGCGTGGGGCTTTACCGCGACGATGGACTTGCTGTTTTCAAAGACCCCTCGAGACCCCAAGCAAAACGTATAAAAACAGAACTAGGCGCTTTAAGAACCACGGACTGAAGATGACCATTCAAGCCGCGTCACACTGAGCCTGGCCAACGGAACGTACTACCCCAAAAGAAAAGTGAACATTGACACGAAATCTAACCACCCTCTGACTATACTGAAGAACCTACCCGCAGCAATAAACTGACGCATCTGAGACATTTCGTGTAACAAAGAGGTACAGTATTTAACCGGATTTATAAAGCAACCCTACGAAGACGCACTAAAACGAAGCGGACACAACGCAACTTTAGCATACGCAGATCACAGCGATCGCGCAAACTCGGGTACGCATCGCACGCAAAAACGTTTAGCAAAAACGTAAAAACCAACGTCCGAAAAAAAAATCAGGGCCTGATCGAGAAGAACGTCCCTAAAACCATAGATACCACACTGGGTAGTACAGATTTTTACAGGGTTCGTCCGCTTTTCTCAAAGCAAAATTTGAGGACTTTTTTAGGACTTTTTAAGGTAAGATTATTGGTTTTTGAGGACCTAAGCCATGGGACATCAACCACCAGAAC
>JAOBYF010517743.1:0-15682 GCA_025403605.1 Parazoanthus darwini
GATCAACCCTCATTTTCTCATTACTATATGACTTATTTTGTATGAGTTATCTAAGGAGAATTTAGATGTTGATAAAACGGCCTGGGCTGAAAGGGTTAAGTGAAGGAGTTATTGCGGCGATGTCAAATGAAAGCATCAAAACGCGTTAATTTCTATTAAACTGCCCACGTTTTTTCTTGATTCTGATCTGGATTATGCTATCAAACGAATATGTGTTATCAGTGCAAATGGGAAAAAAAGTTTTGTCTGCTTCTTGATATTAAAATGATTAAGAGGCATCCATTAAACAAACAAACAAACTCGCAAAATTTTCGACAGTGGGATATGCGCGGAGACAAAGCAATTTAAATCACTGATTGCCTGATAGCAACTTTATCATTTATTTTATTCTTTTAATCTTGTGAATTAATTTTGTACAGTTTATGTATAAATGTGCATGAACTTATGTTAAACTTACAGGAAAGGACAACGTCTCAGATAGTTTACACGACTGTGCATTTGATGAGTCGGAGACAGCGTCTGTTACAAGTTCGGTAAGCACAACAGATACAGGTTTCGGTAGCGAGGTGGGAGCGGAGCTTGATGTTGGTCAGACTGGTGCGGACTTGTTGTCAATGCTCGATAGAGACAAGATCAACAAAGAGGCGTCGGCTGCAGACCAGCAGTTAGAATCTGAATCAGATGTGAAGGACACATCTTCCACTAGCGATCTGAGTACTACTGACACGGACAGTTCAAGTGTAATAAGTGAAAGTGACGACTGTAGGTTAACGGGTCACAGAAGGTCCATGTCTGACCCGCTACACTCGCAATATGAGGGGAATGATTCGGTACACAATGAAAACGAAGATGAAACTGCCCTTCCTCTTGATAATATACCGGAAAAGTACAGTTTGGGGTTAGGTGAATCAGGGTACAGAAAAGATCGAGAGCGGAGTGTTAAGGAATTGGAACAAGAACTAAAGCAAGGAGAGGAAGAAGATGCGGCTTTAAGGAAAGAATCCATATCGAGCCACGATGTACGGGCCCACTTGGAAAGAAGCTTTCAAATTGACGCTGTAGCATGTAAAGGTGTTCCGTTAATTCACTGTGTGCGGCTCATGTGTTCATTCTTGCTGTCAGGACATCCCGGCCAGGTTTTGCCAGACTCTAGTGTGCGGGTGAGTGTCAAGTCACTAGCTTTGAGCTGCACTGCGCAGGCTCTCAGGCTCTGTCCTGAAGCTTTCTTTGTTAAAGTTCTACCCGACGAAGAGGCAGGAAGCAACCCTCTTGTAACTCACAGTCAGCTCGTCCGAGACATCTTGCTCTTCAGCTCTCATCCGGATCCTCAACTTCGTGGGTGCTTGACTCTAGTGGTGGGTAACCTAATCAAGGCTGCTTTAGTCAAGGCAAGGTATGTTGGAAACGGATAATCTGTCTTTACTAAGCTACTCTGCAGCGTTGTACAAGGCATTCATCCGTGCTCGATTCTACGAAGGCAAATCCGTTGCTACCGCTTACAGTGTAATTGTCTAGTTAAACCTTCTTAGAAGTCCAGTTAATGAACACGATGGTACATTTAACTTCATTCAGTTGTAGAATAGTTGAAGCAGTGCTGGTAGTTTACAACTTTTGGTTTTGTCTATAGGCCTTTAATACGTTTGCTTTTCAAACTTGGTTTTCTCATGTACTTTTTTAGGCTGGTTACGTTTTTGCATTGAGTTAAGAAAAGTGCTAGTTTTGACCCCTGTTCATATCACATGTTTGACTGTTACGGCTCGCATCCTATTTAAATGCGTTTCTTTACTCAGATAACAAGAACACCGCCCTTGTAATCTGTTACTTTAAAACAAACTTAAAACCAGCAAACGATTTTAGGTTAGAGTGTTTTGTAAGCATTCTAGTGATACATGTATATAGCTTTAAGGGGCTTTCGCTGTTTAATAACGGAGATAAAAGAAAGCACCGCAAGCTAAAAGCTTAACTCAGTTGCCTACGCCCCTAAACCTCTCGAAAAACTAGTGTTGGAGCCACTTTAGATAATTAACCCAGCGTTTTATTTGCTGATACAGGTTCAATTTTGATGGCTGGTGCAGCAGACTTTGTGAAGACATCGAAGCAGGTTTGTTCGTCTTGCTGATTCTGCTTTCATTTTGATGTCGTGTTTGTCCTTCCTCCACAACAGGATGTAAAACAAGAAATGGTTTTTGTTTTGTGTGTTTAAATCATTTGGTTGGTTGGATACACGTAAATGCGGAACACAAACGAGTCAGTGTTTGAACAGGAATGGTCAGTACAGACCCACCTTCACTGACATTCGGCCCTTGTGGAGTGAACATCTCTGATTCGCCACCTCATTGCTTCATTACAGCATAAAATTCAAATCAATATCTGAATGCTACTGCAAGGGACATTAAACTAAGAGCTGTCAAGATTGCTTAATTACCACCACCCTTGTACTACCTGTTTATTTATTACATTTTATTGCTCCAGTCTCCAAATATTAACGTTTGAGAAGGTAGCAAAATCTGCATTTCAGATTTTGAGCTTTAAAGCACCTGCTTAAGTATTTTCCTGGGATATTTGTTGTAAACGATTTTATGAAGTTTATGGTAAACCTACTCAAGTTTTCGTTTTCTCAAATCAGCCCCAGTGTCTTTGGAAAGTCTGGTATCGATACTGGGCGGGGTCTTGCAGGACGAGTCACCAGTTGCAATCAGACAAGCTTGCCTGGCTCTCCAGGTAGGTGTTGCTTATTGTAAAAATTCCCTGATAATGCTGCAACATTGTGAGCCGTTTTAATGTTTAAATTCGATAAAATTAGCAATGACTTGACTTGTTTGAAACACTGTGCTAAAGCCGTGCCAAACTTGGTCGACTGTTCTACGATTTGCTTTCAGATATGCGACAAACTGGACTCTAATTTACGAAACTTGTCAATACAAGTTCGATGATTATTTATTTGATCGTCATCTTGGTTTTTTCGTCTATCTTGGATTTCAGAAAGGGTCTTGATTGATTCCCAGTGGCTAGAAAACTGTTCCGATGGACTTTAATTAGTCAAAAAGCAATTTCCAGCAAGAAAATCGTGGCTGACCAGTCACTCAAAAACTGGACCACATTGAGAAACATTGATTAATAGAACACGAATCGGACACAAAAAGGTGAACATCCTATAAATACTCTTGAAAAGTCTCAGAACTGGAATAGAGTTTTTACATTTAACGGTTCCTTTGGAGTTAGAGGAGTATGAGTATGCCCCCCCTAAAGTCTGTTTGGGGTTAAATCAGTTCCGTGTAGTGCCGTAGAGTTGTTGCAGAGATATACTAAAGCCCTCTCACTTTCTGTTTTCCAGTGCTGTCTTGGCTCCCTGTGTGCAAGCATGTCGTACAGACCAAGTTTCGAGCTTTTATCAACTCTTCTGACCTTGAAGAAGAGTTCATACTGGCTGGTTAAGGTAAAATACCTTTGTTTTGCATGGTGTTACAAACTAAAATACTGAAAAAAATGGCTAGTTAGTTTCGGTATAAATTTGATATGTATGGACATTTATTTAAGTGCAACTTTACTTATCGTTAAAACTAAAGATAAGGAAAAGATAAGTAATAATTTATAATTATAGAGAGAAGAATATTCAGTAATTGTATAGCGTTATACAGATGCGTTATAAGTGCAAAGTATGTTGTTATAACTCAGAACGTTGATAAAGAACTTTTTCACTTCAGGTAGAACTGCTTGAAATATTTGAAGAGGTGGATTTCCGGTAAGAGCTACATGTGTTGTCGGATATTTACAGGGCATATATTTCTGCAATACGATTTAGATGACCAAATCAGCATTACGTCATTAACCCGTCTCTGTTCCTGTGACAGGCAGATGACATTCTTGGAAACTTTTCTTCAAGACAGGCAAGATCCTGGTTGGAATAGCATGTCTGTAAGTAACTTACAGTCGTCAGTCTGGAGAAACGTGGTTGCTAGATTCAGAGCTTGTAAACGTTCTAAACTTGCTGAATGTGCACTGCCACAACAAGTCAGATGAGAACATCTATGTACTATAGTACCCAGTGCTCTGATCCAAGCAACTTCTCTGCTTCGGTTTCCTCATACATAACCGACCAACTATCGTCTAAGTTGCGTAATTCTGACAATAATATATTGCTCTGATAAGAGCAACAAAGGGCATCATAGTTTTTTGATTAGCTAATGGGAGGGAGGGGGTTTGGGGCACAGTGCCTTAGTGGGTTGTTGCTTGGGTCCGGAATCTTTCACTATAAAACAATCTTTGTCACCAGGTAAAAATGCTAACTAGCTTAAAGCACGTAGTTGCCAGCCGCCATAGCTCATTTCAATTTATTTTGCTAATGTTTTCTTGCCTATTGGAAACTTGTTCGTACACAAAAGATTAGCAGTCTTAGTTTTTGAAATTTTCCCTTGAATAGTTTTCTTTACCTATGTTTTCATCGGGCGTTGTTATCTCATATGCTGTTCCTGTCACATTTTATGTATTGTTTATTACTGTTAGTAATTGTTCTATGTATCGTATGTTGTATATAAGTGAGTTATTAGCAAGTATACTTGTTTTCGCAAGTGTTTCATAATGTTATTACAATCTGTTTTGTAACACCTGTGTAATTTTTTCATGTACTTAGGCCGAGTTATTCTTTTTATTTTATGATTTGATGAATAACAACGATAGTTCTTTAACATGTTCATTGTGGTTTTTATGCTGGTCAATACCTACATATCCAGTCTTGACCGTTGAGCGACAGTTCTCTTACTTGTTTATTGTGTTTTCTTCTACTGGTCAATACCTACATATCAAGTCAGGCTGTTGATCGACAGTTCTCTAACTTGTTTATTGTGTTTTCTTCTACTGGTCAGTATCTACATATCCAGTCTTGGCTCTTTAAGGAAACAACGCTGCAGCTCTTGGGTGACGAGGACGGCAGAGTGAGACATGCAGCGGCACTATGCCTTCAAAGGTACAACTCTAATCACTTTGTCCATTATTTCCCAAGTCCTCGGACAGACAAATGTTTTGTAATAAACTTTGGTCAGTTGCAGAAAAGAACGGCTGTATTTCCAGGATCTGCTTTTTTCCTAGTCAATGTTAACCTAGTCCTATGCAGATGTTAAGAAGGTGGCAGGACAAGTTGTCCGGTAGATAACAGCTGTTTTGACTTGTAAATCATTCTTTCTGTTTGTTATAATTTCACTTTTCTTGCTCTGGTTTTGTTCAAGAGGTGGCCATTGCTTTGAGAGGCTGTTTTCAGCTGAATCATTAGATATTCCTTTTTCCAAGGCAAATTTTAATAATGAAATTCAAGAAGTCAATATGATACAGCAAAAATGTTTAAAAGAAGTTTATATCAGGATTCAGTGCGACAATCCAACCTACAGTCAGTGACAAATATAAAGTGATCGTACCACATCATCTACCTGATAAGAAATACAGCTTTGGATCTGAACATCTCTTAAGTGTTTACATATTCCAGCCTACAATGTTTTGCTGTTCTCTTTTCTCAGGATTGTCCCGAATCTTCTGTGTTCTGCGGACCATTCCCGACAACAAGCTGTACTTGAAAGTGTCAACCATGCCACAGGTATGACGCCAAATACGCAAATCAGTGGCGACGTTGAAGGGGTGTGGGGATCAGCAACATAGAGTTAATGCATTTGAATACAATCACATGCTGGGTAGTCTGTGGGCAAGTTAGCGTAAAGGTCAAGTAGGACTTGGATTAGGAATGAAATTCGGGTTAAGGTGGGGATGATGTTGGACTGTGATTAGGGCAGGTTTGTTTGTTGTATAATGGCCGATCTACACTGAGGCATTTATGATGCTACCAGGCTATTTCCTTCATAAAAATGTTTCAACAGCAGTAAATTTAAGGTTGATATTGATACTTTTACCTTTGAAGAAAGCCTAAACGCGCGTGTTTTATCTTTTTAGGTTTCTATATAGGATAAAAAATTTTAACGAGAAGCAATTTCGTATGAGTGTCTCTTGCGTTATTG
This sequence comes from Parazoanthus darwini, assembly GCA_025403605.1. Taxonomy (NCBI): domain Eukaryota; kingdom Metazoa; phylum Cnidaria; class Anthozoa; order Zoantharia; family Parazoanthidae; genus Parazoanthus; species Parazoanthus darwini. Next base: position 6,000 of record JAOBYF010517743.1, read on the forward strand.
TATTTCTCATTAGCTCATGTCTTTTGATTTCTGTTACAGTTCAGCTAAGTGTGAGTGCCTCGAGTAATGGACAGATGGCGCCAAGGCCACACTCTCAGTTTTTGCACCACATCCTCTCGACGAACCTATCTACAGTTATCACTGAAGTCACTTGTACTTTCAGCCACGCAACTACGAAAAGCATCCTGGTAAGCGGGTCTCTAAAAAGGTGACAAGAAACAGGAAGAAAGAAAACAAGAAAGATAGGCTATGATTAGGAAGAAAAATCACAGAAAACCTTTAGTAAGAAGTACATTAAATTATTCGGAGGAAAACAGCTAGCTTACTAATCAATTGTTAATCTCCTTGAAACTTTCTGTTGTAGTTTTAGTTTCTTACTTTCTCTGTCGTTTTTGTTCCGGTCACTTTGTTTTCTCTGGCTTATTTATAGCCTTCGCTGTACGCTTCTCCAAGCTTGTGTCTCAAACTAGAGGAAACTAGAACCGAAGGTTCCAAGTGAATTGGCGATCCTTTAAGTACCCTTACCAAACTACTCAAAATTTTCGAAGCATTTGAGGTTTTTTCTTTTATTCATTTCCCTCTTATTTCATTATCTCTTTCCCGTGTTCTTTCCTTCATTTTCCATCATTTACTTTCACTCGCTGTCACTTGCTATATATGTTGCTAAAAAAAGCTATAGAATATTCTGCATTGGGTCAGATTATAGGCATTCGATAATCTTCATGTGATGGGAATTAGATCAAGTTATTTTATACTTTTATACTGTCTATTTGGTTAACAAATAGCTTTTGTCCATTCTAGCTTGGCTGTACCCATGCGCTGTGCCTGTTATCGCAGGCGTACCCCCCTTCTCAATACCCTGCAGCATGGGGTTGTCGAGTAATAATGAACTGTCAGAGACCGCTGTCCCCACGGGGTTCAAGACAACCTGAAACACCCCCCAGGCCAGGCAGTCCTTCGCTGTCTTGTACAGGGGGAGCCGGACCACTAGCTTTGGCTGTGGGATATCTTACAACATCCTTGCTAGCATATGACCTGGATGCCCATCAAGACATTCTTAAGGTAATGGCAATGTCTTTTGAGAAACCTTGCTATTTGCTTGTAAGACGATTCCCTGCAATCCAATACTTAAGTGTCACAAACATTTCATTTTGCTGAGTTCGTTTTAAAGATCATTTCTTGCAGCAGCTCCTTAGTTGCGCTTTGATTCCTTTTCATGACAATCAAGAGATCGGTAGCATTTGCAGCGATTGTGGTGATGAAAGTAAAATAGTCACTGTTATTTTGACGATGGAGTGATGACGACCATAGTTTTGGCCGTGGTGGTGAAGTAATGATGACGAGTAACAATATTGATAATGGCAGTGTAAAATTATTATTGCTGTGATGATTGTGGTAGTGTTGTTTATGATTGTGGTGAAGTTGAAGAAGATGATCTGCCAAAAGTGATGGCAGTTGAATGGTTTCGTGATGCTGATGGAGTAGCTGTTAAATGGTGCGTTGGTGGGAGTGAAACTCACTTTTGGTGCTGTGACAATGGTGATGGTGGCATTTACGATTGAGTTATCGCTTTCTTATTGAATTATTGATTTACCAATTGCTTAACTAGAGATGTTGGTAACAGATATGGCGAATACAATATTGCTGCAAGTTGAGGAAGTTACTACTGTTTCTGGTATTTCTAACACCATGTTTCATTTCCTCATAATGATTCAGCTAACAGGTGATCTGCTGTTTGGTGTTGGTTCATGTGGCGCTCATGTGGTACTGAGGGATCATTCTGTTCTTCCTGAAGACTCAACCAGGTCACCTGCGTCAGAAAGTTGGAACCTTTTCAGTGACTCGTCAGTAGCTCCCCTGGCTGAGAAAGTTATTTCTCATATTGTGAGGTAATGTACTCGTGAATTCAGTTGATGTTTTTCCGTTTCTACCAATTCGAAATTAAGAACTAACCCAACAATTTTACATTGTATAACATCAGAGTTTTCGAATTGCAGGCTTTTAAATATCTTTACTCATGTCATGGACAATACAACCCCTGGAGTGCATACTTTTAAAGTAAGTTTGTGCCCTGTATTCAACAGCTGTGTACAATAGCTGTTTGTGATATCAAGCAACCGTATATGATGTTTAATTCGTGTTTTAACCGAGTTTCGAGGATTTGGGAAGACAAGTTAGTACCACATAACCTAAACCGTCGGTGATGTTACAGTTGTAAACATACAAGGAGGAAAAAGAGTAGTTAACGTAAAATGTTGTCGGTGCAGTATATACGGATTATTTGGTTTAGTTTAGCGAGTTCGGCAGGCAGTCCAAATGACAGAGTAAACAGAACGTATCCAGTGCTTCCATGACTGGTATTCCTTCTCCGAGACTTAACTTTTCGAAAAATCAATGTCCTCTCAATTTGAATTCAAAGCTCTTCTGTTCTTGCAGAGCTGCTTGTTAGGTTTGTTTATAGTGTTGTTGTTCAAAGTTGCATCGTCATTTAAGATTTTGCTAATTTCAAGTGCTTGCAGCAACGTAAAAACGCTAATTGGCTGTAGTCACGATTGATTCGCTGGAAAACACTATAAAAAGAACCAGCTGTAACAAAATTACTTTGAAATAAAGATGCAGGTGGACACTCCTGACAATAAGCTCCTGACATTTCCTTTTCTGTTGCGAAATCTCGGCAGCACAAAATACTTCACACGTCTTTATTACTACAGCAGTATCTAATATTTATTAAATCCTTTGGTTGTAGATCTCTTTTCCTGGACAGAATAAAGACAGGGCTTCAGTCCCAGTTCCTACGCCAGCTGCAGCACCTGTTCCAGGTGTTGCTGCACCCCAGACCGCTGGCGCAGCGCATGTACTTTCAACTGTTCCCAAGAGACTGCTGACCAAGTCAAAACGGGCTCTTTCTGAAGCAGACATTGCTACTGCCTCTTCAGAGAAAAGCGGCTCTCCAACAAAGACACAGGGTGGTGGAAGCCAGGCGACGGAGCAAGAACAAACCCCAGCCCCTCCCACTAAAAGTAATCTGGGCAACTTCTTCAATCTCCCACACTACATGAAGTTATATGACGTTATCAAGGGAACATACTCCAATTACAGAGTAACGCTCGGCAGTCATTCCAGAGACAAGTTTGCGTGCTTTTTGAGGGTAACGCTAGAGACTCTATCTGCGCTCTTGGAAGTGATAACATTTGCTGATATTGGCAAGGTATAATGGTTATAATGATGATGATGATCATACTAATAATAATAATAATAATAATAATAATAATAATAATAATAATAATAATAATGATAGTAATAATAACAGTGTTAATAATGATAGTATTAATAATAATAATAATGTTAATGATGATGATGTTGATTTTTAAGTGTTTTTTTTTCACCAGAGAACACCATCCCTCACTGAACACAGCAGGGTTCGTTACATGCCAAGCTTTCTTAACAGTTTTTGTTATTCATTGAAAACTCCTTTGAATTCGAAATATGTAATTTTCTCCTTGAAATGTCCTTGAATTGTAGCGAAATGTTCTTGACTTTTGTTGAAACATCCTTGAATTTCCCAGAAGGTTTCTTCAGACAGAACGCTGTGTGTTAAAATCAACCTTTTATATCTTCATGAAGTATTTGATCTCGTCTGTTTTCAGTGAATGCCTTCCTGAAGAAAAGTAACGTTACGTTTTGTCGAAATTTTGTTTTGAGGACCCTTCTGTAAACCACTTTTTTGTGATGTTGGCTTCCTCAATAACGATTTATTATTATTATTATTATTATTATTATTATTATTATTATTATTATTAAATAGTTTGATAAGCCAGTAATACTCACTTTTACTAATGTAAATGTATCCTTGTTTCAGTCCATTGAGGGGCAAATTATGAAGATTTAGTTGAATTAATGAGACGAGTTGTGGCCGACCAGCATTTTGGCCCCGAGACCTGGATTTATTTGTAGTACAACTTTAAATTGGCAAAGTACTGTATTTGACACGAGATTTGTTTTAACCTGAGCTTGGACGGCAGATAAACAACTCGTGTTATTGTCACTTTCAGCACGTGGAAGAAATCCTCGGTTACTTACAAACGATTGCAAGACACGAGCCAACAAAGACTTTTTTGTGTGTTCAACAAGTAAGTAAGACTTTACATTGTCTACCGCGATCCTTTGGTTTGTGTACGTTTTTCTGTATTTGGTGAACCAAACGGATCTTCGTTAAGACTCCCCTCCCCCCGTGGGGGACGGCCTCACTCTCTCTTTCTCGAGGATGTTACTCAGTCTGGAAATTTTTTTTTGGAAAAGCCCTCGGCGCAGCCCGGCTCCTTAACAACAACAACAACAACAACAACAACAATAATAATAATAATAATAATAATAATGGCGTTACCCAGACGGCATTTCAACAGAGTGGCTCTTCATCCATCTGGGGGACCAACGGCTTGACGTCCCTGTCCAAGGACAGTGTGGCGAAAAGACGGTCACCCAAATATTCAACCCCGTGGCCAAGCCGGGAATTAAACCCGGGACATTTCATTCCGAAATCTTACTGACTGAGCTAACGTCGCACACACATTTTCTGGAGGACAAAAAAGAACAACTCCCGCAAAGTGCTCTTCTGAACAGTAGTTTGGAGCTGGCATGCTCACCAGGAAATGTCTACTAAAGGTTCTCATGTCTATACCTTATGCTTAATATCCATCTAAAAAGGAACAAATAAAGTCAGAACAATTTTAGACTTCGATTTTTCACATTTAAGCCCACAATATATTCACTTCAACACTCTTGGCAGTCATGTTTACGCCCAAACATCAAATGAAGAGTGGCTAAACTATCCTTACTAGTCTCCATACACTTGCTGTAATCAGCCTCCATAACAGCCGCCTTGTTTCCTTCGCAGCGGGCCCCGGAATTAAGGCGGCAGCTTTGGAGGCTAGCTTGAACAGCTTGGGAGAATTTTGCAATTCATCTCGGAAAGTGCGCTGTTTCTGACACGTCTATTGATTCTCTTTAGCATGCAACTTATGCTGTATCGTTATGGTAGTAAGGGGAACATAAATATTGGTACACTGATAGCCTGGAGGGGGAACTGTAGTCCGTTACAACTACCCTCTAGTTACGGCAGCTACACGATGTTTGGGACGTCTGAAGAAGTAGTAGTTGCTATTCTTGTAATCTTTAATGTCTGTTGCCAAGTAGTAGAAGGTAGTGAATCGTAGCTGCATACACGTTAATCTGTCTTTTTTCAGCTGCTCCGTACAATGTTTGGTATCAACGCTGCGAGCCAGCCAGAGGTGATACAGACCCCTGTTGTACCTTACTGTCTCAGGGACTCCCAGGTTAATGTTCCAGGTTCTGTTGACTTCGAAAGGGTGTCGTCTGACGTTGGTCTGTTTGACAGCTGTTTTACTGAGCCCCAAAAGATGTTTTCTAACGACCTGGAGAGGGCTGCGCATAAGAATGAGGACGTAAGCAAAAGGTATAATACAAGCAGGCTCAACAGGTATAATACTAGCAGGCTCAACAGGTTTAGTTTCTCGACGTTCTGTCACGGGCTTAAAGGAAACCACGCATTTCTCCATAAGAGCAGGGTAGTGATCCCGATGTTGTGGTATGCACCAGGGCCCGTATTGATACCAGAATTTACTGGAGTCTGTAAGTAATTTTAACAGAAATTTGATTTTGTTTTCTTTTTTCTGTTCCCAACATCAGCAAAGGTTTTAGTGGATTTCTGAAGAAAGTTCGCCAGCGTGCAGCATCTATGGTAAAACCTGCAGTCAAGTTGGACAAGGTATATTTGATATTACCTTTTCTTTGACGTTAATATAGTCATGGAATATTGAGTTTCTTGTGTTTCATAAAGGTATTGTCACATCGAGACATAAAGTGAACTATAATATATGACAAATAAACATTACCAAACCAGAAAGCAATTCACATCTCAGAGAGGAATGTGATCAAATGTGGATGGCTGAGTTTGAGATTGCTGGGCTTGTCTTGTATTGGATTGGTATCGTTTTCACTTAGCCACTGTGATTGTCTCGGTAGCATCGTTGTTTAGAGCGCCTGTCATGTCCTTGGAGTGTCGTGGGTTCGATTCCTTCTCGGGGAAGTTTGCTTTTCCTTTGCCAAATACTCTTACACTTGTCTGTGATTGTCTCGGTAGCTCATTTGGTATTAAGACCGCCTTCCATGTCATTAGGGTGTCGTGGGTTCGATTGCCTTTCGAGGAAGTTTTTTCCTTTTGTAAATTATCTTTCATTTGTCTGTGAATGTCAGAGTTAACATCTCTGATGATGATTTATGGATCGAAACATTCATATATCCATCATACAAAAATACTACGTACTTAACTTTCAGTCAGTTCTAATTAGTTACCGATGATTGTCAATGACAGTTCATAAAGTGTAAGGTAAATTAGTGTTATTTGTTTTAGTGAAACAAGCTACTGCCACAGTGCCATTCAGCTCTTTCAAATGTACATTAGAAGTTGGTAGGAGAGGAGAGGAGAGGAGACTATTTTATTGGGGCTCCTATTTATACAAGAATGATAATTTAATATTTTCGTGTCCAGCAATCACCAATCCACTCCTTCATTCGCCTCTTTGAGCCTCTGGTGATTCGAGCGTTGAAAGAGTACACCATATCAAGTTCAGCTGCTCTCCAGCAGCAAGTTTTGAGTTTGTTGGCACAGTTGGTCCGACTGAGAGTAAACTACTCCTTGCTTGACGCTGACCAGGTATGTGTTCCAGTGTTAATTCGTAATCAGCTTTGTCACAATTATCATTATCATCACCATAATCACCAACAGTACACCACTGTTATCTTCACCTCCACAACCATCAACGTCTTCACACCGTCATTATGAACTCTACTAACGTGACTCTCACCGTCATCATCATAATCATCAACAGTACACCACTGTTATCTTCACCTCCACAACCATTAACATCATCACACCGTCATTATGAACACTACCAACGTGAATTTTACCGTCATCATAATCGGCATCATGGTCAGCATCACCAGCAGTATTCTTGTTATCACATTTTTTGCGTTTGTGCTTTGCTTAGCCGTTTTCGCAAATGCTTTCTAATAAATTTAACTAGGCTTTTGATTTCTTTTCCAGTAGAAGATTTTTGATTAAGAGTAATTTTTTTTGAAAAAGTGCTTTAAAGTTGTAAACCTCCACTTACACGACGAGAAATACAACTCTTGCAGTAGGCCCTACTCACAGTCATAAAATCTCCCTGCCCACCTCTGTTAAAAAGGACCACTATTCTTGTAAATGCTCTATTTTTGGATAGTAAAATAACTGTTGTTGAAATAGGTAAGAAATTTAGTTTTTTTATTGTATTCATTTATGGATGTCTTACTAGGCGGCTACTGTACCGTATGTGTGGACTTTATTTAATATATAAATGTGTCGTCACAGAACACGTTGGTGTTTACCAGTGGAACTAATTTATCTTCACTTTCAACTGTTATCTCCGTACTCCTTTTCTAGGTCTTCATATCATTTGTTAAGAGGCAGTTTGAATTTATTGATGCTGGACAAGTACAGTAAGTTTGCAGTTATATCGTTTGTGCTATAGGTAGATACTAAAGCTATGTGCCCTTGGTTTTAAATGAGTTGTTTCTCGCAATTTTATTTGCTTTTTAAAAAGTAAAAAGTGGTACCTATAGACCCTATTCGAAATGGTGACTATTTTAATATTCTTTTGTCTGTAAGTTCTTTAGTCATAAAGTCAAAAAAATATATCAACGTGAACGAGGCTAGTTGGGCTAATTTAATTACAGACAAAAAAATATTAAAGTAGCCGCAATTTTTGAATGAGTCTGTTCAAACGGGGTTTTAGAAGCCAGAAAGGAAAGTCCGATCGCTTCTAGTTTCTGTTATTTGCACAAAGTCCATTAGTATTAGTTGAAGTTACAAATGTTACATTTCATCTGAATGTTGAAGTCATTGTGGCGACTTTAGTTTACCTGGATATCCAAGTGTCTTAGGAAAGTCACCCTGATATGATGGAAACCATCTTATCACCAGTATTTTGTTTATAATTTGGCAGAGATTGCAAGACGTTCCTCCCACATGTTTTCCAGTTTCTAGTTCTGCTGTCTTACGAGTGTTTCCAGCAGAAATCCAATCAGGCCAAAGCTATTGTGGGAATGCCAAAGATTATTCAGATGTGCGACGGTATAATGGCAAGTGGACAGGCTCCAGTTACACATGGTATTTCTTATCGTTATATGCTTTCTTCTTTTTTGGAGTGGGGGAGGGGGCTTAACATTTCTTTGTTAATACAACGCCTGCATAAATGTAAAATCTATGTTTTTATTTCCTACCTGTATATTTTCTGTTTTGATTGAAATACTTTGATTGAACCAAATGTTCGTTATTCCATCACTAGTACTTTTCAAGTTTTACTTTTTTAAATAGATGTAAGATTGTCTTTCTAGTTTTAAAGGTTTCGGTTTACAGTCTTTTTGTTGTTTTCAAGTTACAACGAAAATGAGTTTTGGACGAAACTGCCCCATATATCCTGCAGTTTCTATTTTGATCATGTAAATTATATCAAACTTGCTCGATATTTCTGCAACTTTTCAATTTTTATGTTTTTGAAATGGAAATACGACTGTCTTTCTAGTTTTAGAAACCTCAGCCTAAAATCTTTTATTGTTTTCAAGTTATAACGAAAATGAGTTTTGGTCGAAATTACACCAGTTGTTAATAAACCAAAAGACTTTTTCAAAAGTGTAGAATGAATCTGACACCGTCTGGCAGTTTCGAGGGAAAAAGAAAGAAACAGTAAGTTGTAACTTTCCTCTGGGACTTTCAACTTGGCTAAGGTAATCATTGCAATCGCAGATGAAATGGAGCTCTAGTGTGGGCAAATTAAGTCACAGGTTGAAAGAAAAACAAAACGCAGCCCTCCGAACTGGTTGAAAATTCTCTTAGGCTGAGAGTTTTTATACTACTGAAATAGAGCTTTAACCCACCTGTAAAGGGCTATTTTTGGCTGAATCATTGGAATACTATCTCTCTTTCAACAGTTCACCTTCTTTTGTGTTTTTTTCAAGAATGATTTAAAAAAAGAAACATCTTAATCCACCAAAAGGTTCTTTGAGCAATCACGTTTCTAGTTTATGTGTTAATTATTTATTATTAAACTAAAACGAATTTACTAAGTTTTGTTGCACCCAGAACAGAAACCGAAATGTAGTTCATTACGTAACCCAATTACCGCCTACAACAAATCATCCTTACCATTAGTCTGTCGAAGATCGTAGATTTTTATCTCAACTGTTCATCTTCATAGAAATGTATCTTGTAACTTAGCTTGGAGAATGCGCAGTTGCAATGGAAGCGTTTAGTCTTCTTGTTAGATACCGTTTTAACGTGACAAGGTTTTCATTCATCAGCCTGACACTGAATCAATGTCAACAAACACCATTTTCCATTTGTCCACTGTTTCTCACACAGCAATCCCAGCCTTGCAGCCAATAGTACATGACTTGTTTGATGTCAGGGGCCCTGGAAAAAGTGATGCGGCTAAGGAGTTAGAGACTCAGAGGGAGGTTGTTGTGTCTATGTTGCTACGACTGGTCCAGTACCCTCAGGTATTGACACTCATCCCCCCTCAGCCCCCCTCCTCCTCTTTCGCCATGTATCTTTTACACGACTAGTG
>JAOBYF010518854.1:0-15658 GCA_025403605.1 Parazoanthus darwini
GCGGCCTTCAGTGTTATGAAAATTAGCTTAACGTCCATGTAGTCAATTTGATCAGTATAGAGACGTTAGTGCATTGAATTGACGAGTCTTACATGTTTCTTTTGGTGTTTTGGTTTCATAGGGTCTTAATGGTGGTACCTGGATATCTGTTATCAGTTAAATTTTTGCCTAAATATCAGTTATCAGTCAAAATTCGCAATAACCCGATTTAAAACTTGACAAATTCGTGTAATCTATTGCCCCCAATAGTAACTTAGTTACAACAAATGAAGTAAAAGTTGACTAGTACTTTGCATACAATTCCATATTGTCACACATTACATAGCCTGCGTTGCAGCCGGTTTGTTTGTCAGTCTTCAAAGGGTGGTTTTAAACCAACGGTTTAGACTGCCTGCGGCGTAGGCTAATATTACACTATTCAAGGATAAATTAACGCAAAGCTTAAAACATGTTTTTTACTTTCCGACAGCTATACTCAACTGACATCACACTGTTTTACTTTTTTTTTTTGAGCTCCTGAATTAAAAACAACAAAGATGCAAATGCTTTTTCTTAAGATTTACAAATATCAGTTAAAAACCAAATTATCAGTTATCAATGAACTTAAAAATGGCTAAATATCAGTTATCAGTTAAAATTTTGGGCGAATATCAGCTATCAGTTAACCTCATCCAAACCGTCTTACAATTATAGTGCTTGTGTTTCTGGACCGTGTCCAACGACGTACAATTAAGAAAGTGTTTTTTGTGCGACATGCACAAGGCGAAACACTTGATCACGTTAAATTCCAGTTGCTATTTCAATTCCCAATCACAAATCAATGAAATAGTCTGAAGAACAATATAAAAGTTTACGCCGAACTACCAATGGGTTCCTAATGTAAAGTCGTCATAACAAACAACTCTTGAAGTGGCCACGGAAGCATAGGTTATGAAGTGTCATTTAAATGTTTTTGAGCTCTCAGTATTGACAACTTTTAAAAGTGTTAAGATAATGTCAGCGTGGCCAGTTTTCGTTACAAAGGCTTTTTTAGAATACACAGCTGGCGAGCGGAAATCGAGCTACTATAAAATGTATATATGTCTATTTGATTGAAAAAATAAATACAAAATCGACAGTTGGATAGGGGCGGAGTCAATGTCTTGAACAAACTGATTTTAAAGTTGGTTACTCAGTTGAGGCTGCCTACTGTGATCGCAACAGAAGCAATGATTCACAAAGAACATTTAGCATTAGAACAGGATGTTTTAACATTTTAATGGATTTAGCTTGATATTTAAAAGCAACAACCGTGCTTAGCTTCAATTAAAGCATAAGGTTCTCTAAAACACGACTTCATGTATGTTCTTGACATAAACATTTTATTTAGGGGTTTTTGTTATCTCCTCATGAGATCGACGAAACTTTCGTCTGTTATGTATTTTAAAATGGCTATGATGGCCTTTGAAGAAACAGTAGAATGGAAATGAAGCACTCGGGGGCTTTGTCCTAGAACATTTCAAGGTCGTTTGTTCACCTTTGTTTTTGTTTCTTCATGTCGCCTGCTCAGTTTCAATAACATTCAAAGTCTCGGTCCGGCTTTCCCACAAACACTCATTAAATGTGTACAATTTCAGCGTCAGATGTTTTAGATATGTTTAAGTGTCACATTTTTAGTGAAAGTTTGTCCTATTACGTTCAGAGGTTTTTCTTTTTTTATCAATATCAAGTTGATATATTGTTTAGTTTGTACCTAAGTATGCAAGACATGCGTATCTGAATCAATATCTGGAATAAATCTCACGATTTTATGATAAAGTTTCTTTCCAGTTGCAAAATACATTGAAGTATACAATCCTTAGTAAACCTGAAACATTTTTTATCACGTTCTTAAACTGGGGCTCACTCAGTTCTGGAATACGAGTAGTCACTGTTTTCCTCTAGTATCAGTCGAGTAGCGGAAAAAATCCCCAAAGCGTTTAACGCGTTGAAATTGGAACGGAAATTGAAAAGAGAAAAGTACTATTTAATAGATATTTCTCTCTCCCTCTTTCCTTGCGTTTTCCCCCCAAGGTTTTGGGCGCCGACTTTAACGGTTTCTTTTTTCGTGGCTGGACGAACATAGCTCAGTTACATCCTGTTATAAGTAATGCTCTTAAAATAGGTGTATACTTGGTTTACAACAGGATTAAGCCGAGCTAAACTTAACTCTTAAGTGTATCACCTTAAGGGCATTTTGTCCAGCTGACTCTCAGTTGTAGCGTTTTTCTTCGATAAAGCTTAGCATGACAGGCAGTTACTGCGATAAACGTTATATATCGATTTGGGTGTCTGATCAAACCCATACTGATCTGGCTGTCTAACCAGCGCAGCAGGACCATTTCCTATAAAGAATATTCTTCCAGGGAATGTCTTCAGTCAGATAGTTCAGACTAATGCAGTCTTTTACTCAGCCTTTTTTAGCAAAAACTACTAAGTTAAACAAGAAATTTACAGAAATAAAAACGAAAACTTTATAACTGTGTGTTAGCGTTACGACGCACGAACCTCCAGGTCAGAAAACAGCTGAATAATCTGCAGCAATGTTTTAAGGTGAAAGAGAAAAAAGAATAACACAAAAAGAACAAGGAAAAACATATTTTATCCTCAGTTGTTTGTTGATGTATATATCTGATAAAAACAACTTATATCTGTTGCTACATCTTCTTATTTTAGTAACTTAAACTTGTAATATGTAAAAAGCCTCTCGAAAGAAACATCGAATAGATAAATCAAATTTTGTTGATGTTGATAGCTTCGCAAGCCACTTAATGGAATTTTTACATTTTGAAGCAGATAAAAGTGCGCCTTAGTTTGACCACTTAGATTAGCCATTTAAACACACATTCGATGAATAAAACGAAATGGTGTGCGCAGTCTGTGGTAACAACCACATGGAAGGTAAAAGGCGACTGCTCACTTGAGTCATTTGTAAAGTGTCAGGCTTGTTAAAAGGTAGAAAATCTTAAAACCTCGTCTTGAAACATCATCTTTATCAGGCTCTGCAATCTGTGAAAACACTTCCAACCGTAATCAAAGCTAAAGCAGTCAAAATCAGTCGACAAGAGATTCAAATAGACAGGTAATTGTCCTATTGTACAGTACATAGGGATGTAAGGAGATCAACTGAAGATGGTATGTTGTAGCATGGGTTTGAATGCTCGTAAACTATACACTCTTTCTAGCAAAATTCAGTGTTATCTACATTTTTACAAGTATGTTGATCATTGTATTCGGTAAGCTAGATCACTTTAAATCACTTGGATAGCTTTCAAGAACTGGAAAAATCTGTAAACTTCACGCAGAATGATTATATCGGGCTTTTCAATTGAATTCACAACCCCCTAAAATGAACTGGTTCGATTTTTCAATCTGAAAAAGATTTTTCGAAAATTTTCAGTTAACTCTTGAATTTTGTATAAAAAATGTAATTTCGTGTTAAGTAAATAAGATAATATTGTCCTTAAGCTTCAAATGTTAGCTCACCTAGTTTATTTTGCATAAATTATAAGCGAGTTCTCCATCTGATTATGTCTAGCCAGCGTAGCTTTGGCGTTCTGGTTGGAGGGGAAGGGCGAAAAAGCAAAGCGGCGAAGAAATGGCTGCGAGGGGAATGGGAAGAGAGGAAGGAAGTTTCTCCTTCTCCTCTCTCCCCATTCGCTTGCAGCCATTTCTTAGCCGCTTTGCTTTTTCGCCCTTCCCCACCAACCAGAAAGCCAAAGCTACGCTAGCTGGATTATGTCCAAATAAGAAATCATTGCACACTCATGAGTGTCATTCCTAGATTTTAGAATCGATGTTTGATAACTTTCTAATTAAAAGAGTTTTAATTTCTTTCAAGCCTTCGTCAACAGCAAAACGTGATGCGAATTATGGAGAATATCAGCACAAACTCAACTATTCTTCCATGTGAAGGTGTCAATTGGTCGTTGGTGAAGTACATCCTTATACCGGTGGAGCTGTCGATTGCAATTGCCTCCTTCTTTGGTAACATCCTTGTTGTAGTAGCCGTGTACAAAAAGAGAGAGCTACGAACAAATCTGAATTTCTTCATAGTTTCAATGGCGATCTCTGATCTGTTGGTTCCATTGTTTAGCCTGCCTCTTCATCTCAACCACATCATCAACGGCAAACAAACCTGGATCGGGGGACCGTTTGGCGAGTTTACCTGCAAGTTTGTACCCTTTGCTGTAGAGGTATCTACCGCTGTGTCCATACTCACAATGCTCATTATTGCGGCAGAAAGATTCTACTGTGTTTATTATCCGTTTAAAGCTGCAACCATCAGCAAAAAATCTCGTTTTTGCGTTATTGTGTTAACGTGGGTAGTTGCCTTAGCTGTGCAGAGTTATGCATTCTTTGTCCGAAGACTTGATGCAAGAAATGAATGCATACAGAGCTGGGAGCCGGTCTTCAATGATAACAAAGCACAAACTGTCCAAATTATTGTACTATTTGTTTGCCAGTATGCGCTGCCATTTGCAGTCCTTGTTGTACTTTACACGATGGTAGTTGTTAAGCTCCACTGCCAGCAGATTGTACGCCATTTGTCGTCTGAAGATGCAAAACGCAGAGTAAAAAGAAACAGAAAAATAACTTTGATGGCAGCAATTGTTGCCCTTGTGTTTCTTGTAGCTTGGTCGCCATTTTGGATTCTGACCATTCGAGTTAAGTTTGTAGATAAATATTTTGATTGTTTTCTTGGACTAGCTATTGGGCCAGCGGTTTCTTCATACACCGTGGTGAATCCGTTAGTGTACTACGTGTTTAATAAAGATTATCGCTGCGCAATGAATGAAGTCCTTCGTTGCAGTCAAAAGCAAAGGTTCAAAATTAAATATAGAAAGACCAGTGAAGGAGTTGAGATTACAGCAGAAGATCAACTTGAGTTAAATCTCTAACTACAACATAAAGAAAGTGACAGTTTTCTTTTGGGCTGCAGTTTATTAAATACCGACTCAAACCTTGCGCCAACGAACCTGATCAGTCCAACAACAATGAAACTTAGCTGCTGAGAATACCGAGAATACAGACTGTTTTGAGAATACCGCTTCTTACAACTCAGCATTCTTATAACGGAAACATCATAAATTCGTACAAGTTTGTTGACTTATGTGACCAGCTGCGTGCCAGCGGGGGACGATAACCGAACTGTTTGGTAGTGAAATGGGAATATCGGTAGCTCAAGCTCGTTTTCAATATTGCTATGAAGATTTAAACAATTTATCTCGAAAACATGCTAGACTAATGCTATGCTCTGACAGGGCTCAGCAAGCTATAATTTAATGTCTGTCATGTGTTTGCAAATTGGCAACTGGCACTAGGCGATCGGCAAATAGTATTAAAAATATCCAATTGTTTTCGGAAATTCTACTTTCTTTCTTGCAACATACAATTCGCATCTTTTTTCTTCTTGTTTGAAATGTTTTGACTGCATATTAGGAAGTAAGACAATAGCAAAATTGAAAATAGTTATATTTATTTAGCATTAGATGGAAAATAGTTATATCTCCACCAGCCAAAACATCGCCACGGCCAAATAAATCTGTGGTAAATTGGCAAATAATACGTCAGTCTAACACTTAAAATTTAATTACATACATAAGTGCAGATATACTACATACAAAAATACTTACATTTTAATTCAGTTAGATGTCTTTGCTTGCGTTTGCAAACTATCAGTCATGCAGATGGCAATCTACCATGAATACTGAATAATATAAACATTTCTTAGTGTGGACTTGCTTATTCAGCGTGGGTTTTAAGCTTACAATGTAATTTGCTTCAAGAAACTTTCAGTCTCGTTTTCCAGTGTGAAGTGTTTGTTTCCCGATGAAACTGGTCGTCTTTGTTGTGGGCGATATAGTGAGCTTCTTTGGAAGTGTAGCTTGGGCCTTCATAATCCAGTTGTCTCACTTCCAAATTTCTACATGTTTCTCCAATATACTCTGCTTTGCTGGTTTCACATGAGCCTATAGGTACACAACATTTGACATGTGTTTCACTTTGTCCTTCGAATCAAATGAGGATCCAAGTTGACGGGTTAAACATACAGTCTTGAAACTTAGATTTTAAGTATTTATAAGTTTTATTTCAATTCCCCTATTTTTAAAGCTTTTTATGTGTGTAGGGGGAGAATGTCAACTGGATCACGGGTCCTCGTTCCTACTCTTATCACCTTATGTTGTGCCGAAGAGAATAACCTAAACTAAACCATTTGTTTACATTAATAGAAGTTTAAATATTTGTAAAACTTTCAAGTTTACGGCATGTAAATAAAGTTGTTGAGGTGAACTGCATTGAAATGTTCTCTGAAAAGCGGGTCAAACAAATTTAAAAAAATAAAACAAGACATTATTATCATGTAATGACGAACAATCAACATGAATCAGTGATCAGCTTGCTATACCGCTTTGTACACCGTGGTCTAATTTCGAAGGCTCACACAAAATTTCAATACATTTAGTAATATATTAAAGGAAAATACCAAAAACTGTCTTAGTTAGAAGCAGCTAATAGTAATATTTCAACGCAAATAAACGGAACTAAACTGCAATTTTAGAAAAAGAAAATGGAGAGATCTTTGTGATACAAGTGCTAATCAGAAGTTTATGTGATGGTAAACAATCAGACATATCCGATATTGTGCCAGCCAGCGTCGGTCTAGAATCAGATTCAGAAAACAAAACAAAAAAAAACCCAAAAAAACAAAGAGATTACATTTCAATAAAACGGTCCGTGAAAGTCATAAAAGAAAATATGGCAAACGTTGATATTTTTTCCGGCAGCTACTATATACACTGAAACGTCATTCTGTGAGCAAAGTTTTGGAATCAGCAACAGTGGGGAACATTTTCATTGCTTTTGGCATAGTTCAACAAAACACGGAGCAGTGATAGCAGCATGATACGCCAAGTTTAGGAGCACAATTGGCCAACCTCCTCTCCACTTCTTCGTAAAGGTTGGTAAAATAACTTTATATTATATGTCTTACTTTTTTTAGAACTTAAGGAATTAGTTTCTTAATATTTTAATTCTCCGTTATTTTCTCAGCTCTTTCACTGATCAAAATTAGGAAATATTGACAATTTTTGGATTTAACACTGAAAACTGTGGCATTTGTAAAGTTTTCACAAAACGAGAAATTTAACGGAAAATACTGAAAAGGGAGTTTTGCGTTGGAGGGGTATTGATACCCTTACGAGTTCAGAAACCTCGCCCGGCAGTCACTAGGGTTTTGTGTGCTTAAAATTTCGATACATACTGACTTTGACCTTCTCTTTTTTTATTTATGGCATTTACAGTGTGCGAACATCAGTTTTTTAGTTGAATTATAACGTATTTACTTGTATATTTCTGTAGCCTACGAAAATGCGGCACAAACAAGATTCATCGATTTTCACGCTGTCATGTTGGATATCCCCCCTATAAGAAAACCGAACCGTTAGGTTTACAGGCTAATATTTCTCAAATCTTAATATATCTACACTTAAATTTAGTTCTTGATTAGTTACCCGCAGATTTTTAATTACTTTCCTTCTAGTTGGAACCCCTTGTTGTGAGAAAAATTACAAAATATTTCTTTAGTGGGTTCTACATTTTGTTGATTAATCTCAATTTATGACAAGATTAGATCAATCAATTCATTCTTTTAGTCGCTCTAGTTGCATTTTCTTCATTTCCTTTAATTTACTTTAAAACATGTTCTCTTAACGCAAAATATGCCTTCTTCTTTATATTTCATCCTCATTCCTATTATAAATAAAGTGCAAACATTTTCTTCAAGGAAATTTAGTTAAGCATTTTTGTATAAACTCAATAATATCTGTTTTCAGTGTCATATATTTGATCTCAGTCTGAAAATCTTCCCTTCAACTGATTTCATTGTAACAAATCATTTCAAATCCCCTTCACAGCAGAAGTTTACGTTATCTTTTCAACAAACATATACACTGTAAACTCTTCATCTAAGTATATGCAATTATCTAAGCTCATCTAAATGTATGCAATAATCTTATAGATGAAAACGTGTTCTTTATATACAAGATTTAGATGTTTGTGTGATTTTTATTTCGTTAAATTATTGTTTTAAGCACGCTTCCCTCTTTCAATTATATAATTATCTTCCAGTATTTACCTCCTGTGGTTGTCGTTTTGTTTTTACTTAACTATCTTAGTGGCTATTTCAAAATAACATTTTGTCAAACTTCCTATCTACAAGTTTTCCATCTAGACACGACATCCGTGATATTTATTTTTTTGCTATAGAAAGCTGGACGGCATTTACGAAAATTTATGAGGCATCCGCTCTTCTTGTCGCCAATCGAGTCTGCAGCACCTACCGCAGGCTCTTCAATATTGATGCTTATATTTTTCACTCAGTTTTTTGTTAGTCTAACAGATCTGGCAAAATACTAATTTTTGAGCTAACACAATGAGCAACAAATTTTATCCAGTGATTTCTCCATTTATATGAAAATTCACACGAGAAATCGTGAAATATCTCATATCAACTCCAGCACGTAGTGTCTCAAATTTCATCAGAGGTTATTTGTTGAAGTTTCAAGACACTCAAACTAAAGCTATTTTCTAAAGATAAGAGCGTAATAATCTGTACCTATTATATTAAAATCTTATCAAATGATGACTCGTGATATTATGCATTAATTCAATTGTGTATTGGTGAAAATTCTTAGTAAGAAATTTGCCAAAGCAGGAGTGAATTAATTCTTAATAGCCTTCGTCATAATTTGATTACAAATTCTTATCTGAAAATTGTTTTATTCTGATTGGTTAATCTCATTACGACTCGTACTTGAGGCTAAATCGTAAATTCAACTATCTTCCCATTTAGCCGGACTTCAAGTGGGAAAGAGCTCAAGTGTAAACATATTTCACGGTAAGAATTTTGAAACTATTTTTTTTGGTAGGTCAGATAATATTTAAAAAAGATGCGTTGATCTCAAGAAATGTTGAATTCACAGCAAACAGTAGATCATTAATTCATTTGTAAGAACTTTGGCCTCGGGATGAACCGAGATCTCTCAGTTGACCCAGCTTTGTTTCAGTTCGTGGTTTTACTGTTGTTGATTCGTGGGCTATAATGCACAATTTTTCTGTCCTTCAGAGCTTTTACTATCTTTTCCCCACTGAGTCACGCGTAATTTTTTGGAATCGAACTACTTTTGCCCTTTCTACTTGCTATGATTATAGATTCCATTGCCTTTTAGCAATACCAGCAATCTGCTAGTGCTAGCATAAGCCAGTTAAACCAGTAAAGAGTATAAATGTTAAAAACTCAAATATCATCAAAACCTCCAAATATGTGCAAGTTAACTTATATTTCAACCAAACTATACGAAACTCTTAGTTCGTGACTGTGTTAATTGGTTTGAAACTTCCTTAAGCTTGTTTGAATGAAATTTAGCAATACCTCACACAATGCTTCTATTTCGAAAAGTCCAATTTTGCCTTGTTATCTCCTTTTGTGAAACAATTATTTGTTGACCGCTGTCCTGGCCAGAAGGTTGCTGCACGCACGAAAGTGCAGTTAATTAATGCTACTGTCGCGTTAGCAACTTTCAGAGTAATTTGTGTGAAAACGTTTATTATCTTAGCTAATGCGTTTTTTTTTATTCTGGTGTTTGTTCGTTCCAAGAGTAATTTACTTTAGTGTACGTCATTTGCGTGTTTTTTTTATGACCTTTTTGAAGGCGTAAAATTGTGACAAGGAACTCGCATGAATGGCTTAAAACGGTGCGTACTTGTGCCAAAATCTGTTTTATTTAAATTTTCTTCTTTACATTAATCCCAGCAAGGCGTGCTTTGATTCCATTATTATAGAAAAGGTTCAAACTCTAGTTACTTCGCTAAGGACTTGGAGTTACCACGGGTAAGTCAAATGCTGCTGAGATTTTATACCCGTGTTAGATCACACACTTGGTCATTCCAGTGTGATGCCGGTTCAAATTCTAATACTTCAGTAAGGAGCATGTGACGTTTTTTTTTTAAGAAAAATCTTGTAAGACATGCAAACAATTCAGGAAACTGCACGGAAAGACTTGAATTTCCATGGCGCAGAATGGCCATTGTTCTTGCAACGTTTATTCTCTACTGAACAAATCGGAATTTTTCGAAGAATTGTTCAAATAGGTTCAGCTGGTCGTCGTTCATTGACGAGTGTGAATTTCATCTTGAAACCCGGGAGTGTGACGGGAAAACAAAGACGGATTATGCTACCGATAAATATAATGGCAAAATTTATCCTTTCAGCAATATAATCATGAATCCTCGATTTTCAGTGAAACTAAGTCAACTACTTCAAGAATAATCTCGCTAATGACTCGGAGGTACCACGGGTAACTCAAATGCTGCCGAGAGTTAATACTCATGGTAGAGCACAAACTTGGTCATTCCAGTGTGATGCCGACTTAATTTCAATACTGTTTAAGAAAATGAGCCTTGCATTGAAGATACGAATATCAGTGTAACACACTATGGCTTCCTTTGCTTCAGTTGTGCTTTTGTAAAGCATGTATTTCTTTTCCACCATAATCTTTATGAAAATTAAAAAAAACGTATCAGTAATGTGGCATTTGTGCATAATTTTCAAAGTTTCAATTTAGTTGGTAGTAAATGCACAGAGAAGAAGCACAAGTAACACAGTAGTTGAGATTGTAATACCGTTGCAAACACTTATTGAACAATGAAAATACACTTAAATTAGTGTTGTTATATTAACAAAATACCAACAGAAGATTGACCTGTTGAATGACATACACTAAAGTCAAGTATAAATGTTTTAAATTGAACAAAGCATTTAGGTTGTCTTTCAAATATGTTAATATTGGAGAATTGGAACCTGACATGCCACATACTACTGACTACTGTATCATATATATTGTAGCAGTATAAACATCACCAAGTCTATAATGAACTAAACGTTTACCACAATCACAGTGGCAGTTGTTTTCATATTTGTTAAAATTTTAAGAAGCAAAGTTCAGTAAATTTTGTCGGTTTCCTTATGCCTAAGTGACGTATTGCGTATGAATAATACGTTCACCAAAGAGCACCACAAATCGCACACCTATGAGACACAAGACCTTTCTCGCTTCCTGGCTATCCATTTAAATACATGCACAACAATCTGAACAAAGACGAATATTTACCGTGAAGCCATTAACAGGTTTGTCAAACACAACCTCACCCAGAGAAAACAACGTGTTATATTGGTTATTTTCGGTAGGCATATAGTATATAGTATAATGAAGATTTATTGCTTGCAAAATTTTTGCTGAGCTCAGTGAAGCCTGAAGGAGCAGGGCTCAGAGGTTAGTGTACATTACAACCCTTTAGTTTCTCAACATGATTCACTAGAGAAAGGGAGCAGTTTTGAGCTCGTTCTAAACTAAAAGTTCTCGCGCGAAGCTACACTCGTAAACCAAAGGCACACTGTTCGCTACTGAAGCAATCGTCGCCTTAAAAACTCAGGAGAAGGAAATAAAGCCGCAGAATCAATAAAAGCCATACTTACCGAGCTTTGACTCCTTCATGAAGCTCGAGAAGATCGAACCGATGCACGGCAGATTCTTCGTTTGTGCTTCTCTTATTTCCTAACACCAACGTGGAGTATTGGACTGCCTAGACAGTACTAAAGTACTGTGGGCTTACACGTAAAAATACGGAAAATCAAAAATCCCGACACAGATCTCGACTGCAAACGCGATTTGTGTTGCAATGAAAAGGAAACGTTCGAGAATGCGCAGACACGAGAGACCAAACACTAGGTGCTCTTTTAACTTTGAACGAATCTCTTTTTTTGCATTTTATCTTATCACTTTCATATCATTAGATCTGTTTGTTAGTGCTCAGCAGCCAAGTCTTACTTGTTACCCACTCACTTACGTGATATTTGCCGCTTCCTTACTATCTTAATTACCCACGACCAGCTCCCATAGCATCTGGTCTTGTAGCCCAGTTGGTAGAGCAACGGTAATCTGTTTTGGTGATCGTGGGTTCGATTCCCGCCGGGGTTAGAGATTTTTTTCTCTTACTCTGTGTGGGCTCATATCCTTTCTAGGGCTTTTGCTCAGAAGGTATTACGTGGGATATTTGTAGAGCACTTTATCTTATCCCAATCAAATTATTATATCTCTTTCTTTTGCTACTCAGGGCTATAAACTCTCTGTTTAATCATGATTCATGTTGGATCAGTCTCGCTTAGACCTGGCCAGCTGTATCCATAAGCTCATTTCCTGGTTTAAAATTAGATCTGTTTCACGCAGTAGCATTCACCAAGCCCCTTCAGGTTTGTAAGTTTCAAAAGCTTGCCGCCAGGACGCAACACAAATGCATGATGCAATCCTTGCAGCCACGCAACAGCGAACTGGTGGTTTTGTTATTTGAGCTCCAATAATGGCTAACTGATGAGATTGCAAGACCAGGGCGAGTCCAAACCGATCTTGCTACAATCTAGCTAAGAAAGCGTTATAAACTCTAGACACTAAGGAGAGACGTTCACGAATAAAAGCGGGTTTTAAAACTCCTGTTCTTTTAACAATAGTTGATAGAACTAACTGGTTTGGAAGTTCAACAAACTTCAAAAGGAGTGTACAAAGCTCTTTTGTTTTATGTTAACGAACTGCGACCATGCACATCGCTTTGTTCAACGTGTAAGCCCAAATGTTACTACTGATTGGTTGTTCATATGCGTTTCAATGCCTTTTTTGATTTGTGTACGTTCAAACTAACGAACAAAAGAGATAGAGAACAAAAGCATACAACAAAGAATCTGGCCGAGTCATTTCTCTCTATTAATCATGTTTTCAGTCCAACACAGTGGTGAAACATCAAAACTAATTTTTCGACAAAGACATTGATCAAACTTAGCACACTAGTTAGAACAATACCAAACTCAAAGTGACAAGAGCTGTCTATCACCCTTCTACAAGCATCAAATCCAGGCGCTTCTTCTTAACGCGCGCAGTTCCATTATTGTCAACACAACGGATGTTTTATTCCAACACCCGTCAGACAAACAACGCCTGACTGGCATAATTGTAAAGCTACGCAAATCAGTTGCTGTTCCTTTTACATTTGAAACGCGACAAATGGACTTGAATTGGGCCACTCTCAAGCCACGTGTCAATCACTAGAACCTGGTACCTTCACTCAAAGGCTTTAATTTTTTATCTTCAAAGAATCTTAGGCAGATTACACTTTCCTTACCTTATATGAAATTATCTCAGTATTCCTCGTCTGCTCCAGCGATTTCCTTACTTTGAAATTTTCCCCAAAAGATTCATTTTGCCGTTAAGTTCTGTAACGTGTTGTAATGCAAGGTACTTGCGAGTATTAAAAACTCGCGAAGTTAAGTAAAATGATAATTGACACTGGGGTGCTATTAATTTTGGCGGTGTCGAGACGCCACAGAGTTAAAAAAAACTCGCATTTTTAGTTGTTTGGCTGCAAACGCAGATCTATCAACCATCTAAAAAGCCCGCGTACCCCTTTTCGTTTTTTGTTTTCGCAGACAAGCTGGGCGAAAATGCTGTCCTTTGTCTCATACTCTGATCCTGTGAACAGCGCGCATGTTTTACAATGCAATGGTAAAGCTTTAAATTTGCTACTGAAGTACATTCTGCCAGTGTAACACTGTCGTTGAGTTAGTTCACCAAAATGATGTTATCAGATGTTGTTTTAAATTGTCATACGTTTACAACTAGGCATAATTCATGATTATAGTTCACACCAATGTCGAAAACACAAATGCCTTCTAAAGAAAGTCTCTCCAAAATTTTAATGAAAACTGTGAAGAACTTTCGGAACGACTTATCGGAAGAAGGAATTCCAAATTAACATGTCTTGAAACTTTTCAAACTTTTCCCTAGAAAGCTGTATGCTGCTAAACGAACTACGTGTCAGATCTGCAGTTGGGCTAGAAATTTAGTACCTAAAAGGGAACATCGATCCAAAGTTCTAAGCTTTTGCACTCCTTTTTTTAACCATGTATTAACGTCCCGCGCCAAAGAAAGGAATAAATGTCCCAAGAACTGCCTAGTGCAAATACCACGGGTTTGGGCTGCTTTAAAATACTAGAAGAAAGGCAGAAAATGTGACAAACTATATATTAAAAGCGTAATATAAATGAAGGAGTAATCAGTAAGGTCAGGCTGCTGAGAACTAACAATCAGATGTAATGATATAAATGTGATAAGTTGAAGTGCTATATAGAAAATCTCAAGTAGTTGCATTTAAACGAAAGCACAAGAAAGGAAATAGGTACAGGCGTATACGAACCAACGATCTCCGGGACAGATCATCTTTTCTCTACCAATTATGCAACTAAGCTACAAGGCGAAATGGGAGCTGGCTGTTAGTACTTTAAATGGTAACAAAGCGGCAAATGAACACGTAAGTGAGGGGGTAATCATTATGGTTAGGCCTAGCAGATATTATGATGTACCTTGTGATATACCTTGTGATAATTTGTTTTCATTACCACCACAATTAATCGCCCTTACCTCGCACTTTGTGAGCGCAACTGGTTCCTATACTACGAGCATGTGCAAATTAAGGAACTTGATCGAGACGCAAAACCGATAGTACGAAATGACTTCTAACAGCCATTTGCATTTGCTTTAGGGCTTTTTGCCATCAACGTGCTTAGGTGAAGCCAAACATGGACACAAACTCTACCTCTCCACCATGTGCAGTCGTCAACCGGCCTTTGGCAAAAAACATCCTTGTACCAGTCGAGTGTCTGATTGCCATTGCCTCCTTCTTCGGAAACATCCTCGTCGTTGCAGCTGTGCATAGAAAAAAAGAGCTACGAACAACCATAAACTATTTCATAGTCTCGATGGCGATCTCTGATCTGTTGGTTCCATTGTTTAGCCTGCCTCTTCATCTCAACCACATCATCAATGGCAAGCAAACCTGGATCGGCGGAGCGTTTGGTGAGTTTACCTGCAAGTTTGTACCCTTCGCCGTAGAGGTATCTACCATTGTGTCCATAGTAACAATGATCATAATCGCGGCAGAAAGATTCTACTGTGTCCACTTTCCTCTCAAAGTTGCAACCATCAACAAGAAACCTCCCTATTCCATCATTGCAGCAGCGTGGGTCGTCTCCTTGGCTTTGCAGAGTTATACTTTATTTGTACGTGAACTTAACACAGAAAATGAATGCGTACAAAACTGGGAACCTACATTCAACAACAACAAGCAAGCTCAATCTATTCTGATTATTGTATTGTTTGTTTTTCAATTTGTGATACCATTTGCAGCACTTGCCATACTCTACACGATGACAATTGTGACCCTGCGCCGCAAACGTATCACCCGTCATATGTCGTCTCGCAATCTTAGGTACAGGGAATCTAGGAACAAAAAAATCACTTTGATGGCAGCAATTGTGGCGCTTGTGTTCCTTATAGCTTGGTCTCCTTTCTGGATTTTGATGATTCGGTTTACATTTATAGACGGATATTTTGACTGTTTTTTAGGTCTGGCAGTTGGGCCAGCGGTTTCCTCATACACAGTTGTGAACCCAATGGTGTACTTTACTTTCAATGAAGGATATCACCGAGCAATGACTGAAATTTTGTGCTGTGTGAGAAAGCAATCACTCCTGCGG
>JAOBYF010519965.1:0-15631 GCA_025403605.1 Parazoanthus darwini
CGGCATATACATGCAGTGAAACTTTGTACACAATAATCCTGAACTAAAGGCCTAGTTTAGACATATAATAATTATACGCTGAAATATCTTTGAATACCAAATTCTCTTCAGTCTTTTTCCTTTTCAAATTTTCAGTGTCTGTCATTTCACAGCTTGACAATTACTAGTTAAAGTTCATACTTGCATGCATTTTTATGCAAAAACAAAAAGAACACAAAAACCTACATTTTGTTTTAAATTTTTGAAAGCGTAGTTAAAGTTCACACTGGCAAGCAGTTTTATGCAAATGAAAAATAAACGCTGATTATGATTAAGAGGACGCAGAAAATACTTCTAATACACAAAGTACGTATCTGCTTTTATATCTTGAACCATGAAGAGCGAAATAACGGCGTTTACAAGAGTTTTCTGAGAAAACACACTGCAGGATAAGACTAACTAGAAAGGAAAGGTTATTTCTACAAATCAGTTTGAAAACGGAACTTTGATCCGTTAGACATCATTCGGGTGTAACCAGTTCAAATCTTATAGAGCAACGCATTTGAACCATTGTTGGGAACATCGTTTGAACATACAGAGCACTGAAATAAAAAAAAGGAAACCCCGTTTATACTAGTCAACACTTTTTCTCACTTGCATCATTCAAATAACATCGTGTGCCAAAAAAAATAAAAGGAACAATGCCTATTGGAAGAGCTTGCTTTGTTAGCAAAAAAACTTGGTTTTCAGTTTTTTAAGTGTTTATATCAATACAAGTACAGAAAATTCTAGTTTTTCTTTGTTTTGCTTATTTCTGCACTCATTATTTAAAAGTAAAAGGGAAAGCGTGTAACTAAGAATTTGCAAGCAAATTACTTTGTTCTTTGTCTCCGTTCCACAGAATGGCTAATACATTTTTCTAATTTTTGTACACGTTATTATAAAAACCTAGTAACAACCATATCTCCGTTGTTCAACTGCGAAATGACGGCACTAGCAAGTTAAAGAGCGATAAGTTGGCCCGGTTTAGTGCGAAATAAGGAGAGCTTGTTCACGGCGATAACAAAACGCTTGGGACAAACAGCAATGTAACACTCTAAATCGAGAAACAAGTGTGTAAGTATCTCACTTTAGTATTTCAGTTCAGTTAGAAAATGTTTTTACTGGAAAAAATTTGATTGCAGTTAAGTGGAGACGCGACTGATTAGCTAAAGACATTTAATGCATCTTTTAGTTTTGTCTCCAAACCTGATAGCAATTTCTTTGCATTAAACCGTTAGAATGATTATCACTTGACTTTAAAACAAAAACAAGCAAGCCGAACCGCAAACCGAATTCCTTGAGCTATTACTCGGGTTCTGCGAACATTCAGCGAATGCGCGTGCCATGTTATTGGATTTTGGAACGTGTTTATGTGACGCTATGTTTTGATCTTGATTTGTCGGAAGAACAAGATTCTGTACACAGCTAACAAAGTTTCGTTTTAACAGACTTTGAACGAACAGCAACAGTTTGAAAGTCCTTTGTAAATGGACAACCGAATACTTTGACCAAAAACCACTAAACTGTTGCTGCATTTTGTCTTTCCGAATCCTGGCATTGGCAGACGAAAAAGTAGAAATTTACTGGAGTAGTTCTTTAAGGTCAAAAGAAAATCGCTCTGTTCTAATTAAGCCATACGCAAAGTAGTACACTACAAGTATAGCTAAAAGTACGTTTATGATTGCTGTTTCGGTGTGTTTTCTAAAACACCGTCCATCAGGAACTGAATGTACGAAGTGCAATGGTGGCTGTTTATTAATTAAAAGCACAGTGCCTTGCAACTAAATACAGCCAGTAGGCCTAGGGAAAGCCATATACTTTTTGCTATATTCATTCTTGTTTTGTAGCGAGGTTGTGTATACTTGATTTGAAATTTAACCTTTTTTGTGCATTTTTACGAGCAGTTTTAGGATTTCTTGTATACTAAGAATTATGGGTAGATAAACTAGTCGCAGTTTTTTTGGCGGTCATTTCATGTATCGCAATGGCAGGAGCTGATCATCGAATACAACAAGCACTTAAATTTGGTAAAAAAACAGACTAAAAAAGGTTGAAAAGCTGCTCCCTAGCTCGTCATATCACATAGTAATTCAGATTCAAAAATGGTTAATACAGGCTCTTTGTCAAATATCCCATGGGGAATTAGTACCTTCTTTACAAAAGTTGCATTGTTCGAACCCAAAGCTTTTTATGGCATAAAGTCTTTGAACAAAACCCACAAGTAAACTATGAATATCTGTCTCCAAAAGAATGAAGTGGTGCTGTGTTTAGTTGAAGAACATTGACTTTATCTAAAATGTTGTGCTGCATGCCCTCAAGAAAAGCTGTATAACTTCAATTTGTAGTTTTCTTCTTCACTCACTTCTATCGGCTGTGTAACATCATGCGGGGTGTGGCTTATAACACTGCCCCCCCCCCGAGAATTAACTATTCATTCCTTAAAACAACTGATGTTCATCACTACGCAACCCAATCCACAACTAATTAAAAGTTGATTTTTATGTTAAACATTCTGAACTTAAAAAAGTATTCCAATCATTTCTAAGAACAGGTCTTTAAATACAAAATGCTTTGCCTTATGATATCCGAAACTGACTAAAATTTACTTTTCAAAAGAAGCTAAAGCATAAACTTGTGGAATTATTACCAAGAGCATAATGACAGTCTTGAAATCACCCAAATTATGTTTCTCTTGTTTACCCCTTTTCTATTTTTTCTATTTTAGATACTTTTCTGTTAGCTTCCATTTGTAAACCCGTCTGTGTATTTCAGCAAGTGTTGAAACATTCAATATTTATACTGTTCAACTTTTCTATATGAACTCTAAACAAAAACTTTGATTTAACTTTTGTAATCTTTTGTATTCATTTTGTGTTCATACTGACTTACAAATTGTATTTTTTGTTCTCCATCCTCGATTAAGCTCACCTATTTTGCGGCTGGAAGTTGTTCTGTAAACACTAACATGCTGTGAAAAATGATTGATTGAGCGATTGATTGATCTTTGTAGGACGTTCAAGTGTAATACTTCAAAATGGGCAACCAAAACTCTTACACAAGTTTGAAGGAGACTTCAGAAGGTGAAGACAAGAAAATAGAATCGGACCAAAATGCGGAAGACACAAAAGAAAAAGAGCCATTACATCCCAGCATATTTTCCTGGATAACTATGGGTTGGATCGGAGGTGTCATACGTCAAGGAAATAAGCGGCCACTCGAAAACACGGACTTATCCCCCGTCGACTGTGTCTTCTCAAGCGAAGAAACAATTAAAATGCTAGAGGAGGCGTGGAACGAAGAAGTTAAACGGAGTGTTTCCGAGAGTGATCGCGAACCGAAGTTATGGAGAGCGCTCATGAAAATGCACAGTCCCTGCACTTACATTTGGGTTGTGTTGCTTAATCTGTGCACCGTTTTATCGTCAGTGGTTCAGCCGATTTTCCTGTCATTCATCTTGTCGCATTTGACTTTGTACAGAGTTGACGAGCATATATACATGGTCTACATTTACATTATAATCATCTTCCTGCTCGTCATCTTCATGGCTATTTCTGAAACGTTTTACATCAAGAACGCTTGTAGTTTGTCCGTCCATTTCAGGTCGTCGTTGGTTGGTTTAACATTCAAAAAAGTAAGAATGATTACTGTTTCATAATGCATCATTTTATCAGCTTAACATCGCAATTGCTTTCCTTTTGTTTCCACTTTAATTTCTATTTGACTCCTTTTGCCTTGTTACACTGCAATGCACTGCACTGCTGTACAACGCGACGGGACACGAAACATCCTAGTTATACACCTAATTCCAAAATGGCGGCCACCCGCGATGATCTGGGACGAGTTGCATGAGAACGAGGCATTGAGGGACTTGTGGAAAGAAATCTTGACGCCATCCTCTTTGTAAATCTTTTTTTGTGCAGTAAGGAACACAGCAATGTTGAGGCATGACTGCGCTCGCCGCGATTACCATAAGTAAACACAGATCTGCCACACGTCTTGGCCCTCGATGCCTCGCTTTCAGGCTACTCGACCCAGGTTATCGCGGGCAGCCGCCATTTTGAAATTGCGTGTAAGCGATGCTTTCGAGTGGGATACAGTTGATATGCCACGCATCACTTGTATTTTCCGTATACACACGAGCCAAAATATGATACAATACAATACAATAGAAAACAATACTATGCCAGCAGTACAATCAAAATGAGTTTCGAATTTTTGAAATAGTTTTATCATAACAGTCGCACTACATTGCAATAGCTCTAAGTTCTAGGCACAGTACCTGAATAACATGCCACGCATTAGCCCTTCACCGAACGTATGGTATTGCAACTAAGAAAATAAGCAAAATCTTGTTAACCAAATATAATCCAATAAGCATATTTACGACATTTTGCCTTATACAGCTATTTCAAGAAAGGTTGTCATAGTCAGTAGTCGATACTGGAACCGAAAGGAACTTTGGCTACATCTATATTTAGAAGTAAATTATGATGATAATAGTGGCAATTAATATCAATGAATTAAGCAAGGAATTTTGGGTGCTCCTTGAACTCCCATAGTTCCTTTTGGTTCCAGTGTCGACATTTCACTATGACAACCTTTTTTGAAATAGCTGTATACAGTTTGTGTTTTTGCTTCCAGGTACAGACAATGTCAGCTGCATCATTAGCCAAGTTTACTTCTGGTTACGTCATTAACTTGGTGACCAAAGACCTGGAGCCAGTAGAACCGGGATGTTTGATTGTCTCGTACATTATAACTGTTCCTATTCAGATAATTGTGGTATCTTTAATCCTATGGTGGCTTGTCAGCTGGAAAGCCGTGCTGTGCGTGGTGTACACAATAGCAACGGTCGTTTACCAACTGGGCATGAGCCAGGTTCTTCAACATCTCCGTTTTGAACTTATGCCACTGAATGATGTGAGAGTGCGTCTTTTGGCGGATATGATTTCTGGAATACGCGTTTTAAAGGCAAACGCTTGGGAGTGGTTTTTCAACAAACAAATCGAGGAGACGAGAAGGTATGTTAGCGAAATTGTGTCAACTTCTGTCTTGTTCGGGAAGCCAAAAGGTAGTTGCATACATCCCTTACTTTGAGTCTGTTCAAGGAAAGCTTTAAGGTACTAACTGTCATCATGTTCTACGTTTAACACTCGAGGAGGGGGGGGGTCAATCGGACCCCCTTCTACTTTTGTCTCAATTCATCCGATTGACATGAAACTTGGCAGATATGATCAGCTTCCTTTGAACTTTCCATTAAGTATAGTCATGTGGTGTCCAAATGGTTTTCATGGCAACCATGATGAGCGAAATTCCAAAATTTGGCCACCGTCTTGGATATTTTAGTTTTTCAGATTTTATTCAAATTTGAATTATAAATACTGAAAATGATAAGAGACAGCGTTTAGCGATTTAAAACTTCAAAATAGGTAGAATACATGGCAAACTGGTCCGCATTTAGTCACTCTTTAGCAAAAAATTGAAATTTCGAAGCCAACACACAAGTTGCATGACTTTTTGTGATGATGACTTTACAAGGAAACTTGCAAAACAGGGCCAGCGGAAATTCAGGGAATTTGAGGGAATCAAAAAAAAACATCGCGCCCAGCTTCATCGGGAACAAGTGGCAAGTGTGTGTTGCGGAAAAGGCGGTAATTTTTCGACTCGAAAATTTGGAGTCGTCCCTTTTCCCCCCTTACCCCCCTTTCCCCCCTCTTCGCCGAACATATTAGCAAATTTTTGACCACTTCATTGGTAAAACCATATTAATTAAAACAAACTGTTTATCTCCGGGACGAAGCCAAAGTCCGGAGGCTAAATCAGGAGGAACTAGATGTTTAACGGATATGATCTCCTTTATAAACGTCGATTAGGCTACTTTTGGCGTTTGAAGAATTTGTACGTATTTTGTAATTTAAATATTGCTTTAAAAAAATCCCGTTTATAGTTAATGGAGGAATTGCAATATCTTAACTTCCGGTTCTGAGCCCCCGCCATACCCAAAAACTCTTACAACCACAAATAAATCCACTTTGTTCGATTTTCTGCCGAAGTTGGTAGGCGTTGGGGTATAGACCATTTTCCATACGCAGTAAGGGGATTATTTAACTTTTCCTACTTTATATTACGTTTAAAATTTTGTTTTGGTAGAAAGCCTTACTGAAAGATCGGAATCCGTTCATTTGCCGTTACTGTAAAAATTGCACTATTTCGCAATGATGTCACAGATTGCTTACATTAACTAAACTTTCTTCAGAAGTTTCATGCGTAGTTGTGACGTTGTTGTTTACTGAAGTTTTGATGTTTTTTCTGAGGTTTATCTGCAGCAGGAGGGGTAGTCCTGAATTCTTTTTCAAAATACGTGCTACCGTTATATTATGGGATTGTAGATTGTAGTGGGCAAAACAAAACGTAAGAAATTGCTTATAACACCATGCGATATGTTTCAGTTTTTTGATTAAAAATATGATTGATAATATCTTGTGGTTAAAAAAGCTAAGTAAATTTAAAATCTAAACTCAAATAATTCAGACATTTCAAAACTAAAAATCAAAGTCATTTTTTCCTATTATCGTGCAGCCTGTAACGTCAAAGTGAAATAGAGTATATGTGTTAATACTTCTTGTCTTTTGCGTTGCAGCCATGAACTTCGCATCCAGCTGGAAAATAACATTATCAAGTCCAGTCTTCGCTCCACTTTCCTGACTTTTGTGAATACTTCTGTTTTAGTTGCTCTACTCATTATTGTTCTTACGGGCGAGCAGTTAACACCTCAAATAGTGTTTACAACCATCGCTTTGGTAGGCACAATCATGGCAGTTGCGCAACAATTTGCGTACGCTTTTATCGTCCTTAGCAGGTGGAAACCATCGCTGGAGAGAATGGAGGAGTTTATGAAGCAAGATTCATTACCGAAAAGCGAACGTTCGTCGAGCACGAAAATGACCAACGGAGATTTGCAAGACAAAGGTAAATAATTGATAACTGCAGTTGAATCAAAATATTTTATTCGTTACAAACCAAAACCATTGAGTTTTAAGCTATTTGACTGGCTCAGTGAATCAAGCAATACTCAGGGATTGGCCGTTTATAGAAAAAGCGACTACTTTGAAAAAAAAGAGGTACTTCTTAAAACTGGAAGTAAACTTTAAAGTCTTTGAGTTTTACTTTAAACTCTGCTTGGCTCACACTGAATCCGCTCGGTCAACTCAAAATTAATAGGAAAAAATACATTTTAACTTAGTGTTTAATAAGTACTTGTTCCATTCAAACCGGTTGGATATCAGATGACTATAGCCAATTCGGTGTGCGTATCCAACAAGTGTTTCTGGAATTCCTCTACCTCTTAAGTTATAATTACTAATTTAATCTAATCAACTAGTCTAGTTTGCACCCAAAAACTCCATCGCCCCGACAACTCTTTCAAGTTTTAAAACTCTTCCAGTCCTAAAAAGTTTCCTGTTGTAGTGTGTTTGATAAAAACATAAAATAGCTTAAACATTATTATTTAATCCTTTCACTCCAACAAGTTTGTCGACATGCATTTACTCTTCTTTTTAGACTTCTTAGAGTATAAACAGAGGAATAGTTCGTATAGAAATGTAAGGGCAATGATAATGAGAGCTTGGCAGCTCATAACTTGACACTTTTGGGGTTTGAAAGGGTAGCAAGACCATTATCAGAAGCATTCCAAGTAAAACACAACATTCAAACTTGTTGAATTGTTTAGGACACAGTGGAAGTAATGCTCTAACAGCTCCTTCAGTCAAGATATCTGAAATCACATGCCTTTGGACCAAAACATCGGCTGATGGCCCGCTGTACAACGTCAGTATTGATCTCCATGGTAACAAGTTGTTGGCAGTGACTGGCCCAGTCGGTTCAGGTAAATCGTCCCTCCTGCATGCCATTTCTGGGGAACTGCTTGTTGCTTCGGGGAAAGTTCAAGTAAACGGAAAGACCGCATATGTGTCTCAGAGCGCCTGGATTTTCTCTGGCACCGTCAGAGACAATATTCTCTTCGGGAAAGCGTTTAACGAAGAAAAGTACCAACGTGTGATAAACGCATGCGCGCTGAAAGATGACATGACTAAGTTTCCACAGGGAGACCTCACTCAACTCGGGGAACGAGGTGTCAGTTTAAGTGGTGGACAAAAAGCACGAGTGAGTCTGGCACGAGCTGTGTACTATGACGCTGAAGTCTACTTGCTGGACGACCCACTCAGCGCCGTGGACAACAAAGTAGGCAAACACATCTTCGAGAAGTGCATTTGCGGTTTGCTGTCGGACCGTCTCAAGATACTGGTGACCCATCAACTGCAGTACACCAACAAGGCAGACTATATCGTCGTTCTCAAAGGGGGAACTGTTGCTAAGAGCGGCACCTTTGAACAAATGCAGCTGGATGCTAGTTTTAGCAGCGCCTTTGCACAGTACGATAATAAAGCGGTCGTTGATGAGATAGCTCCAGAGGCCGAAAGGTAACCAGCTTCTTGAAAGTATGTGTTAAAATTTGGGCAAACCTCGGGGCTCACTCCTTATATACTTAAATTGCAACCATTTTGCGGTTATGCAGCAGGGTTTCCAAGATAATACCCAGGATGCCAAAGGTTAAATTGTTTGGCAATATGCCTCGACTGAGCCCCAGGCTCTTGCTTATTGGAGCCTATGGCGCGGTTGAGCCAAACACACGAGAGTTAATCTCTGGTATCCAAAAATGGAGGCATGTGCCGTCAGATGAATTTATCAATAACACATAACCTCTCAAGTTTATTTTAAATAAATCCTTGAATAATCTTTTGTCTGAGTTTGTACGCGGTTGAGTCAGATCTCAGTATTTCACAATTGTGTTCTGTCGCGGAAAAAGTTACTGTCAAAAAGTCGTTCAATATCAAGCCTAATCCAAACTTTGCAGTAATCAAACGTAAATATTTCTTTATTCTTTTTGCAATTTTTTTTCAAACATACTTATCTTTTAGTGAAGAAATCCACCTTACACTGCAAATACGCGCATAACGTGACTGTACCACTTAAAGAAAACCAATTTCTCGAGGCAACCATAGCTCACAACTGGTTGTGTTTTTGTTACTAGCCTAGCTTAGAAGTTTATTAGTATGAGTAAAATCATCATGAGTAAGATTTCTCAAAAACTAACCTGAAACTGAACGAGCGAGGTGAGTTGAATCTGTGTTCTACTAATTGTTTATAATCGAACTAACCTTTCAATTACTTGCTGTTGATATATGCATTCAGACTCATGATCTTTCCCGTCTTGTTTGGGAACCGTCGAGTAAACTCCGGCTCGAGCGCTGCGTTCAAGAGCCTGCTAGCTGTATAACGTTATCAGTGATTTTTTATGATTTGATTTATTTCCAAAGAAACGAAGAGGTTGCGGAGGACTCCTTAGCCGAAGGCCTGGATCCCTCTGAAGAGCGTAAAGCCATTGGAGCAGTGACTTGGAGAACGAACTGGGGATATTTTCGAGTTGGAAATAATCTTTTAGTTATCATTCTGTTGGCAATTATTGCAATTATTCCAGCAAGTAAGTGTTATAATTTTAGCCATTTTTTTGGTTGTGCAATAATTACCTTAATCGCATTTTTTTTTTCAAATCGGGATTTTTGTTACTGTGAGCGTTTTAGAGGGCATTAATTCGAATTTAGAAGCGTTTGTTTGGGAGACGTTTTAATTCCGAATGGGGTGAATTTATTTGGTATGGGTGTGTATTTGGGAAGGGACATGTTAGGGAAGGGAAAGGACATGTTATTCCCTATTCACTCCAAAACTAGGGAAACCAAACCAGTTATTTTTTTTTAAAATTCAAACATAACATGTCAATTTGTTTTTCCCTCTCAAAACAGAATTGAATACCTTAAAACTCAATATTATAGAGTGACGTTCGTGTGACCTTGAAAATCGCGTTAGCAAATTGTTCACTTTTTGTTTCGTCAACCAATGGCAGGAAAGCTACGAACACAAACTAATAGAGCCTATAACCATCATTCCCCCTGTCTGCTTCATATTTCACTGTAGAGTTGCTTGCGGACGAGGCTAGTCAAAATAGTCAATTTTTATTTGGTTTATGTTGTAAAAGCCTTTGGTTTCCCGCTTGACAAAGTTTACATTTACTGTAAAAGAAGAAAAGATAAAAGAAAAGAAAACATGTAAATAAATATTTTTCCTTTCTATATTTGTAACAATATGAAGGTTAGCTGAATAGGTGGCTTTAACTTAGAAGGCGTGTATTCGGGTTAAGGCGCATATTCCGAAAATACAAAGCCCAGATTTTTACGAGTTCACGCCAAGGATTCAAATACACCATAGTTATTCCAAACTACGCTTCCACACACACACACACACACTAAATTGATCCAATGCAAAACATGCACAAAGGATGATAAAGTGCATGCAACAATCCTCGCGTTGAAGATATGACGACGCAATAGTGTGAGGGGAAGACTGGTGTTCCTATGTACAGAGTTTACAATTTATTGCTTCTGAGACAAAATTCCTGCGTTTCATGACGTTGAATCTAAGGCTAGTTTATTATACAAATCTCATATAAACACTCAATAAAAGTGAAAATTTTACACTGAAAGCGTGATGACTCTGTATTTAATTGCATTGTTTCTTTTTTTTTTGAAAACGTTCCTGTACACAGATAAAAAAAAACACTTTAACAAGCAGATGATTATATAGTCGCACGTTAAAACTAAAATTACAACTAGTAGAAGGCGTATTGATAACTTTTTCATGAGTGATCATGTTACTCGTAACATCAAATTATTCGCAACAGAGTTGTTTTCGAACAAAAGATCATGTGTGTTGTATTTTCTTTCGTAACTCAACTCGGTCTTGCATTTTTTGTGAATTACGTTTTGTTTTTGTTTACTTTCCAAATCCTAACAAAGATTTTTTGTGTTTCAGTCGCCAACATTGCCGTAAACACATGGTTGGCCATCTTGTCAAGGATGAGCTATGCTCTGCAAACACGTGTCGATAATCTTGCGATATATATCTCCCTCGCAGGCGCGTACATTCTGATTACGTTTCTTGTCGGTTTTCTCCTATCATGGGTGGCCATGTTATCGTCAAAATATCTTCACAAGAACATGGTGTCGGCTGTCCTAAGAAGTACGCTACGTTTTTTTGATACCAATCCTGACGGACGCATCTTAAACCGTTTCACACAGGATATGACCCAAATCGACGAACAGATCGCGGATGATCTATTCCAGGTGGTAATGGCCGGACTGCAACTGGCTGGTATGGTGGTGATGATCTGTATTGCTAATTACTACACTATCCCAATAGTTTTAGTGTACATAGTGTTGGCTAAGTTGCTGTACAGCTATCATCTCCGCGTAGCGCGAGACCTGAGAATTCTTGACATTATCAATGGAAGCCATGTGTACAGTCAGTTTGCGGAGACCATGAGGGGCATTGTCACAATCCGAGCTCATTGCCAGGAAAAAACTATGTTAGAAACGCTTTGCAGGTATGCTTAAATTATTTCCTTCAAACATCTACATTGATCTATAGATCATGTAGATATATATAAATCTGCGCATTACCATGCCGTATATTTGGAGCACCTTTTGTAAAACCATTAGGTAGAGTTGTCTTAAAACTTTGGTAATCTCGGAAAAAGTCAAAAAAGAATGAAGACGGTTTAGAATAATTTTTAAACTTCGATCATGCAGAACGTTCCCGAGGGCTGAGTTTTTCTTGAGAGGGTTTGTCACACCCTTAATCGGCAGTTTCTTGAAGGCGCGAATATGATTTACCGAGGTTTGTTGGCAAGTGAAACACCTGCTTCTCAGGCACCTTTTCGTCTAACAGTAAACCGTAGCTTATAATTATATAAAACTTGGATCAATCCCGGTTTCTGGGCATCGAGACTCGTTTAATTTACGACGTACACGATTGATTATACTGTATTCAAATCATCAAACCGAACACAATGCACGAGACTCGTTGGAAAGTTTAACGAGACTCGTTGGAAGTTTAACGAGACTCGTTGGAAAAACGTGACTCGTTCGAAATCCTAACGAGACTCGTTGCGAAATTTAACGAGACTCGTTGCGAAACGAAATATATATGTATAATAGCATATAATTTGGTACTGCAACCAAATTAGTGAAGCCATTTTGACACCCAAACTGTATCTTGATTTGTAAGTGATACAATGATGCAAGGGCAAGTGCAAGAGTGCTAACTTTATCGTAAAACGAAATTGACACAAGCATAAGTCACAAGCCTTGCTATCTCAAAGACTCGTCAAAGTTTTTCTTTTGTCTTTCGCATGCGTTGTGCTCTGTTTCTTGAAAATGCTGATTAAACCATTAATATGATTATGAGTATGATTATGATGGTGGTTGTGACTATGATTGCGGCTGCGATTGTGATTGTCTTGTAGCTTCATATTATTATTATTATTATTATTATTATTATTATTATTGTTATTATTATTATTATTATTATCGTTATTGATGTTATCAACAACAAACTAAATAAATACAACAGAAGTGGTCGAAAGCTTTCCAAAGGAAACCTTGGACATTCAGGAAAAGTTTAAACCATTTTTTTATTAGGAGATGTTTCTCTGACAACATTGTGACATCTAGAGACGTTTTGTATGTGATGGGCTCATAATAAACATTGTAAATGTTATTAACTCACAGCAGTTTATTTCTTCCCGGCCCGTAACCCACTTTGAATACTTGTTCCTTTAGAACTATGGATAAGTGGAGTGAGACACTGTTCTACTACTATTTATCCTACCGCTGGACATATTTCCGTATGGACGTCGTGTGTGCTTTCATGATCGCGATCGTCTCCATGGTATCAATCTGGGCCCAGGCAAATGCAGGTACGTGGTGAGGGTTTGGGGAAATGGGACGGAACGTATACCGCAGTGTCATGATATGAATTTGACCGTACACTCGCCATTTAACTGGGGAAAGATTCCTTACTCTACTCTACTCTATTTATTTAGTTTAGTTTACTCTATTATAAAATTGTACTGTACTTTACTTTTACTTTACTTTACTGTACTTTACTTTAATTTTACTTTGCTTTACTTTTCTAAACCGTACTACACTGTACTTTACTTTATTGTACTTTACTTAAGTTTACTGTACTTTACTTTACTTTACTATACTTTACCCTTACTTTACTTTGCTCTTTTGTATTTTACTCTACTTCAATTTACTTTACTTTTCCTTACTTTGGCTTACTTTACTTTACTGTACTTTACCTTACCTTACTTTACGCACGCTAAGCATGGATCATTTCTTAAGTAAAAGTTGTTCTATTACAGCATTTACAGGCCTGGCCATTAGCATGTCCCTTTCATTGCTACTTCAAATTCGTGCGTTCCTGTTTTCGACGTCATTTCTTGAGAGCAGGATGGTGTCTGTGGAGCGCGTTCTGAACTACGCAGAGCTTGAACCGGAACCAGGCTATGAAAATGGTACCAAGCCGCCCGAGAAGTGGCCTAAAAACGGCGGTATCACTTTGCAAGACGTGTCTCTGATCTACTATCCTGGAGGTCCCGAGGTACTACATCAGCTAAGTGCACAGATCGAGGCGGGAGAGAGAGTGGGTGTGGTTGGAAGGACGGGAGCGGGCAAGACTTCCCTTACATCTGCCTTCAGCCGAATGCCGGATCCACAGGGGAAAATACTTATCGATGGCGTAGACATCGTGAGCATTAATATCCAATCTGCTCGAGAAGCACTCGCAATTATACCGCAGACGCCGTTCTTGTTTAACGGAACACTGCGACAAAACTTAGACCCAGGAAACAATTACAGTGATGCTCAAATCTGGCTTGCTTTGCAGCAAGTTCAACTAAAAGGTTTGCTGGAGAAGAGAATGGAAGAAGGCGACCTGCTTCACCTTGTGGTAACAGAAAATGGTGCTAACTTCAGTGTTGGTGAGCGACAGCTGATCTGCATGGCACGACTGCTGCTTCGTGAAACCAAGATAATTGTCCTCGATGAAGCTACTGCTAATATCGACTACCAAACCGATCAAATCATTCAGAACGTGATTCGAAATGAGCTTCAAGGGCGCACGGTGGTAACAATCGCGCATCGTTTGGACACTGTGTTGGACTACGACAAGATCATGGTGATGGACAGCGGGCGGATCGTGGAGTTTGACAGTCCCGAGCTGCTCCTTCAGAGAAAGGACAGCTATTTTGCACGGATGTTCCACCTGGCGGGCTATACCAAGAAATAACGACCCACTTACGTGCAGTATCAAGAAGTATTTACATGTTCCACTTGAAGGGGAAACACAAAAGAATGAAAAAGTAGAAAGTATTGCAACGGACGGATAAAAATTTATTTGGGGACATGTGGCACGCTGAAAAATAGACATCACTGTTTAAAAATATACACCATTTGCTTTTTAGTGAGCTGAGCGTATCAGGGTAGTGTCTCATTTACTATGACACTTTAAAAATGTGACATAACATTTTGAAGCATTCGACAGTAGTTTTCAGTTGGTGAATGTTGTGTTAATCATACTCTGTCTCTTAAACCATATTCTAAACGTTTTGAAATAGTATTGAATGCTAATAGATTATTAATCCCAGAAGTTTTTTAAATTTCAATAACAGTTTAAAATTACTTTCAGAAATTTATAGTGAAAGTAGAAATAGTGAATATGCACTAGCGCAAATACATTATATGAAACGCACGACTTGACGCAATTTCAGTAAATCAAATGTTTGCCAATTTATATCATTGCGACATCAAATTTGGCAAGCGTGCCCCATAACTGAAGGTTGGTGAGCAATAAAACCCTTAGGAGGTTCGTATCGGTCACAATGTCGCTCATAGGCACTCGAAAATCTGGAGTTAAAGGAGTAAGATTATTGCTTATATCGGTACGATTACAGTTATAAAATATCTCAAGACTAGTTTGTCTGAAGTAGACTAAATAACGATGATGTACTGAAGCAAGAACATTATGTGGGACGTAACGGGCCTGATTCTCTATAAAATTGGTAACGAGTGTAGTTTGTAAGTGTTTGCCCAATTCTGAAACATTATAAGGGTCATATTTTGCAGGGTTTCGTGATTATTTTCGATCGAGGTTGTATTGGGCACAATGTTAGCCCTCGGACGTCCAAACTATTTTCACTAACAAGTTTACCCAAGGGAGGGGGGGGGGTCCATACTCCATCGGACAACCCCCTTCCCAAATATTTTCCAAATGGTTGGACGTAAAAGATTGATCTTTGACACGTATGCAGCTTTGGGTTAGCTAAATACTCTCCATAACAGCCTCAAATGGGAAAATAATTAAGTATAAAAGGGAAAAGCAGAAAAATGAACATTTTTTCATAAAAATCCCGTTTTCAGAATCAAACTTCACTTTGCATAACTATTTTTGCACAAATTAAAAGTGATGACGTCATCTAATTAAGATCAAAAGATGTGTTCGTGATCAGACTACAGGTACTGAAAGTTCATTTTGGTTGTTTCAAAGCTACCAGGTGATCTGACTGAGCAGCCACGTGACGCCAGCTCGATCTCGTTATCCATCCCAGAAAGCAACTCACGCCGCAATTCATGACGCACGAGCCGTGAACAAA
>JAOBYF010521076.1:0-15623 GCA_025403605.1 Parazoanthus darwini
TCTTGCATCCTTGGGATCTACGGCTCAACATCCCTGTCCGTGGACGGTGTGGCGAAATAAGAGCGCCCAAAGTTCAACTCCAACCAGGCCGTGGATTGAACCCCGGATCTCCTGGCAATATGAGATCTTACCAACTGCGGTCTTCTCACACACACGACAATAGTTGGGAAGAAAAAAATTGTCTAGTAGAATTTCCAACTCTACTCGTCCGTTAGTTTTGAGGCCTGGACAAGTTTCTGCATAGCATTTACTTACTATATTCCAAACTTGAGCATAATAGCATCAGCATATCGCGTTAATGCACTGAGAAACACAGCTGGGTAGGCGAAGTTTCGTTCAATAAAGTTCAGCCAGACTGCAGCTTTCTCATACTTCATAATCTTGGCGGCATCTGATTAATGTGAGATTTGAGTACATGTAAATAAAACACCAATTCCTGGTAAAACCACCTACATAACCCGCACAGCCTTTTCAAATAATACCATAATGAATCATGAAATAAAAATAGTGAAACTCTGGATAACAGAACAACTAAAATGAACATCGCACTGCTCGAAATTGGGTTCAAGGGCGCCGAGAAAATGGACGACACGGTCGCCTGGAAAAACAACACAGATCCACAAAACCAAAAGCTAAAACATCCAATGCTTTTAAATATTGGGTGCATAGTATCAATAACAGAACCTTGTTAGCCTCATATCTGAAACAGGTTCTTGTGCGGATTCACTTGGATATAGACAGGCACACATATTGAGGTGTGTCCGACGCGACCATTGATATGTATTAGCATCAGTCAAGACTCATTAGGCGTTCCATTGTCGCTGATTACAATGTCCTTTTTCGTTTTTCTCCTATCCAGGTGCTAGTCGGAACGTTTTCGATTTTAGTGTCCTTAATGTAATAACGTTGACAACGCGCAAACTTTACAGTGTTAGCCTTAACTTGGTATTAAATATTCCTACATTCGAAAGAACACATTAGCTATTCAAAACTCAATGTATTCTTGAATCTTTAGACCTCTACTCGTTCTAGATAGAGTTTAATATATACATACAGTATGTATTCAACACAAGTCAAAGGCTAACATTGTAAAAAAGGGTCTGTGGTTATTGTAACCAGCGGCAGCAGCGATTACGAAACTCGAACATTGCTGCACAACTAGAAGCAGTTGTACAAGCGCTTCCATTTTTTTTATCCTTAAGTATTCCTTTGACAAGAACCTAAAAGTTAGATTCTTGCTGCCTACAGAGTCGACTCTTTTACCGTATCTTACCTCGTACTTCAAACTGATTGTATTCCTTGCTACGAAACAAAGGTTTTGCAAAACACAGCCAAGGCAGCGGCTTGCGGAGCTGGGGCCAGACGTAGTGGTTGATGACACCGAGCAGAGTGGCCAAAGCGTACAAAGCAAAGCTCACAAACGGCTGAGGAATCATAAAACACAGCAAAGTGAGTGGATTCTGTCTGGTGCAATTTCCTGATTGAAACATTGAAACATTTCATGACCAAAAAACCATCCGTTTGATTGATTTGAAATTGAGATTGAAGTGAGTAAATTCTGGAACAGTTTGCTAAATGTAACACCAACAATGAAATATTTCAAGGCAAAAAGACCATTCATATGACTGATTTGAAATTGAGATTGAAGTGAGTAAATTCTGGAACAGTCTCCTAAATGTAAACACCAACAATGAAGTAGTTCATGAAAAAATTCGTTCACTCAATCTACTTAATGAGGAAAATGGATCGGCGGATATCAGCTTACAAACACTAAGTACCCGGATGTGGAGCAAGCACTGGAAATTGAGAGACGCTCGGCTTTGTTATACTTCTAATCTTTTGCGCTCTAATCACAGTCTGCAGACCCTCATGCTGTTCTACATTGATCGTTTTACCTCAATTTCGTTCCCAAAGGATATAAAAAGAGGAAAGAACAATCACAGTTTTAAAATGCCCAGCCGACAGAACAGTGTTTGATTGATTAATACTGCAATGCATGGCGCTGCATTGCATTGCATTGCATTGCATTGCGTCCATTGCATTTACTGCTTTGCACTGATAATTCTCACCTGTAATGCCGTGAACACGGTGCTTACGTGAATTGCAAACACAAAAACCACAATGAACATGGAGCAGACCAAGTCGTTCTCAAGTCGTTTTGCCTGCAACAAAGATACAACTCGTAACTGACTTCATACAGAGCCTGATGCCTTAAAAGATAATTTGTTTATTTGTTTATGTTTTATTTGCATATATACGCTTGTTTGATAGTTTTCTAAGATTTACTTACTTCCCTCTGTATTTGTTTTTGTCATCTTACGTGTTCTGTTGAAGTCGTTAACTGTTTGAATTTGTTTTTTAGTTGTTATTCAGTAACTGTGCTCACTTGGTGGGTGGTTCCTCCTAAAATGGTCTG
Organism: Parazoanthus darwini; assembly: GCA_025403605.1. Taxonomy (NCBI): domain Eukaryota; kingdom Metazoa; phylum Cnidaria; class Anthozoa; order Zoantharia; family Parazoanthidae; genus Parazoanthus; species Parazoanthus darwini. Next base: position 2,417 of record JAOBYF010521076.1, read on the forward strand.
TAATTGGTCTAGGATTTAATGGAGCCGAAACCAATTGTAGAACTGCACATACTTTAGAACATATCCCACTGATGATCAGTTTCTGTTTTAATATTTATTTTGAGAAACGATTTATTGTCTTCTTTTCAATTTAAATTTAAAGCATGTTCAGCAAGTTAAGAAGGCTCCTTTGTTTGTTGAAGTTATATTTATGTCAGGTCCATAAAGTTGTTATGTAAACCAAATTAACAGTTAGAGAACAAGAGTTAAGCTGAAGCGATATTAAGGCAACAAGGTAACAACAACTTGAAGTACTCAGCCATGGTGAAAACAAAGCTACCACGTTTCTTACACTTCTTTGTTGAACACAAAACGCCCCGCACGTCGAACTTGGAGACGGCCGAACGCACAGCTACTCCAGCAATTTTCTAGGCTTAAAAGCTAAAAACTGCGAAATATATGTAACAACACTCGAAAAAAACTTCCTTAGCTTGCATAACGTAAGACACCCGCAAAATTGAATGAGTGCCTTGAATAAGCAGCATAACAAAGTGGAGCCGAACACTTACCACTGTTTTTCGTAGCTTCTCCGGAAGCGGATCAGCAAAATCTTTTTCAGTGTTCTTTTTCTGACGTGTTATTAGGGACCTAAAATCAGTGAGTAACAAAAATGTTTTAAGTGATTTAAAACACAAAGTCCTGAAATAATACCTGGAAGCGGCAAGTGAGAATCTCTTGAACAAAAACAAAACTCAAAACTGGGACACGAATAATGCAGTAAACATAAGGAGTTTTTGGAAGAATCACCATTTTGATGTCACATCGTGTTTACTTTAACATCTCGATCTTGACCTTTACTTTAGAGTAAACACAGAAAAGATGAAAAGGGATAGCTTCCTAGAACATGGGCTTTTCGATCTGTCTTTTTGATAAATGTATGAATACTTTACTGAAGACGCTAATAGCAGATCACTGTCTGTTATTTCCGTCTTCCATTGTGTAATGACCTCCTTCTAACAGGCCTATCATTACAAGTTTCCTCTCTTATTATTATTTATTACCATTTTGTTATTATCTTTATTATCTTTGTTCTTACTACATACTATCCTGTCAAATTGAAACACAATTTACCTTCAAACTATAAACACTTACAATTACAGCCACACGATTGACGCTTCTTTGCAGCTTGCTACGAGTTTCAGTCTTAAAGTTACAACAACCCCCTTTTTAAAGGGGGTTATTATTAAAGTCCTCTCACTTCTGAAACTTACCACTCACATATAATCAAAAGATGGACTTACCACAACACAGTTGGATCAGAAGCACTTCGACTGAGGTGATAGGAGGCTGCTACAAGGAAGCCACTGAACACAGAGAACAGCACATGCTGTCCCTTGTGTTTAACGCCACTTTGCTTCGAAAAGACAATAATGATAGCGCGGGTGTCACACTAATACCATAACTGTTCAACTATACATATACTCATTAAATGATCAGTCATAAATCAAATTCTATCTGTATTCAAACTAATCTAGGAAAAGGATCAGTTCAGAATATATTTGTGGAAGAGTTATCAGAAAAGTGTTTACATCTTTTTACCTTGAAAACTATAACTCTCTCAACAAAACAAAGGCCGATATGCTTAATTCTTCTTTAAGTATCCTTAGAAGGTAATGGTTTGTGCTTTAACAATAATACTGAAACTATAAAGCACTAATTTGAGAGCTATTTTTAATAAGGGCTGCTGTAGCGGTTTCTGTTTATGTACTTACAGAAACAGAGACTGCTACAGCAACATGATGGACGAAACGATACAATTGAACGAAGAACAATTTGGGCCCGCGGGAAGATTCACGACTATTCCGTTCACCTCGCTAGTTCACTGTGCTGCGAGCGTGGCGAGTCCGGATGGTGCATGCATGCGCAGTGGATAGCACGCCTGACACGCGACCAAGGAGACGTGGGTTCGAGTCTCACTCAGGGCATAAAAACCGATTATTTTCGGACGAGTGTAACGATTTATCCTGAGTCAATAAAGACAGCTCTCAAGATAGTGAATTGTACATAAACAGAGTTACTATAAGGAGAAGAGATATTGATATAAGTTTCTTAGACATACCTGTAAAGCTCCAAAACAGAAACCGTACAAGAGGCACACACCCAGGATACTTCTTATAAAACTAACAACTGCACCGCGGAGACTCGTAGTGGCTGGAGAGGTAAAACAATAGTTTTTAAAATTTGACTCTGAATCCGATAACACTGGCTTAAAAAAATCAGGATTTTCCTTTGTTCTTTATTGGGAAAAGCCTCTCGGCATAACTTCATGACCTGTTATTAACTTTATTAGTAATCACTTAATTATCACATTCCTAACATTCCTTTTCCTCCTAACGGGGGGTATTACTACTGACGTGTTTTGTTTTCCTCCTCATATATTGATCAATCAGATTCGACCGATACTGTTATCTTGCTCGTTTAACTCCCGAGGTTGTTCCAGAAAGCCAGTTTCAAATATACATATTTCTCTTTAATGCTTTTCTATAATAAAACCTTTGGTGAAATAAAGTATGTGTTCGCTTTCTTGTTGTTGTTGACAGATGTCACTCACCACTGCCTCCAAATATATGCATGTCCATCTGCTCCAGCAGGTACATTGCAAAGGTGTTAACTTGGGGCAGTAGACCGACAAGAAATATCAGAGGAAAGGCGAGAAGAAACCCTGTAAAAGAATGGAGAAGTGAATACTGTTAGAAGTTTAGGATTGGAGATTTGCTGTCCACAACAGCAAACAGATGACCAATCTGGTAGTAAGAGCATGGTGCTCACTGACTGGTGATAACAAAAATCCAGGAGTTTTCCAGGGTAGAAAATTTATTTTTCCAGGATCCTACCCCAAAATCTCAAGTAATTTTTTCAGCTTTCCGGTCGAAGCAAATTGGGAAAAAAATGACCAAAATCCCCTGAAAAAATCCTGAAATTGAGTCTCGATAAAATACAAAATGCTTCTAAAATACAGATGCTTCCACAGGTTTTGGTTTGTTCATAAAATTGTTGAAAATTTTTCCACAAAATTCCAGGAGTTTTCCAGGAGTAGTGGCCACCATGTAAGAGGAAAAGAGAAATGTTTGACTTGAGGCAGCAGACTCAGTAAGAAAACCCGAGAGTGAACGAGAAGGAACCGTAGAGAGTAAACAAATCAGTCAAGCTGAAGAGAAAGAACCGCGCCTTGAATAACGAATTGAATGTTTTGTGAAATGTTGCTGGAACATTGAGGAATGAGGCACTTTTTACAAAAGAAATAACTATCAACGCACCGACACTGAGAGGCAAGTTACGTCATGTCACCAACCTATTAACAAGTCTCTTGCGTATTCAATGCTGAACTGGCTGCACATCTGGATGCCATACAGCTTGAATGGGTATATGGTGCCCTGGGAGGCTTCATGTAGTAGTATTATAACAACAGCTATAGCGATGAAGTACACTGCTCGACTAAACACTATGATCTGGTTATGACCCTGCAAACAGGAAAGCAAAACATTTTGATGACATTAAAGAGTATGAGGAAACTCTAAACTGAAAGACTTTACAATTCTAACACAAAACATTACAAGAATTCAGATCTACATAGTACATGTGATAATACGTCGAAAAAATCATAGACAAAGAATTGTTTGGCAACCAATCACTATAAACTTATACGTGAAAATGATCCGCCTAATTTTATGTAAAACTGAAACCACGTATCTAGTATCTTGACCAAGAAAATAAAAACTTGGGGCTCAAAAGTACCGATTGAGTAGTCGTGGAGATTGATTTAACGTTTCGTGTAAACTCTTTTAAGACTGTAAAATGCACCTTGTTGATCTTCTGAAACATTAATAACGCTACATATTTGAAATTCGTTTGGTTATCCAGTACTCCCGAGTAGGGATAGGGAGGGGTAGGGATTGGTAGTGTATTCCGCGTCTGTTCAATACTTACATGCGTTGGGGAAGCAGCGTCTGGTTGAACGCTCTAACAAAAAATGAACGCAAGGGTTAATCAAAGAACACAACAACACAACTGACACAAATCAGAACAGAAACAAAACTACAGGTCTATAGGAAAAACTGTCTGTTTACCAGTAAAAGGATAAAATTTCCAATGTCACCAAAACCTAAAAGTAATCACTTGATGTCGAGAGATGGTGTGCACTCGTGAACACTTAAACAGTGGATTTTGGTAAATGGAACAGAGTACAGACCGTTCAGAATTGAAAAAGTGCGTTGACTCCCAATCAAATCACGCGATTTCGGTCACGTGCAAGTCTAACACTTCACGATATTTGACAATCTTGAGATATTAGGCTTGCACGTGACTGATTTGGCGTAACTTGATTGGATATCAAAGTCGTACAAAGTTTTACTGAAAGTTATATTAGCAACTGCCTTTTCCTCTCAAATATGAAAACACTATGAAAGAAGCAGCGATTCTATTTTTCTGTTCGAAATAATAAAGAACTTGTTAGATTTATCCTTGTTCAATGTGACAAAACATTTAAGTCTCGACATATATACTATACAATAATATTCATTTAATATAGCGGTCTCGACTTCAATAATTTGTCACACTGGACGTAGCTGAAACCAAAAAAGTTTACAATATTACATATCGGGTTCGTACAGGTATTTGAATGCAAAATTCCAGACTTATTTCAAACCCTTTTCCCGATTTTCCAGACTCAAAACTAGGTAGTCGTTTTAGATAAAAGTATGACGGTGTATTGTCATTTCACGCAAAAGCCAAAATTTTAGATACTTTATTGACCTACGTTTTAGTCTTCCAATGTTTTAAATCATTTGCGAGCATTTTTTTTTCAACAACAATAATGGAAAATTTGGGAGGTGTTTCTGCTACAGAGTAAAGCCCAAATAATCCAGATTTTATCCAGACTTCTGTTTTATTTTCCAAACTTTCCAGCATTTTTTTGGATTTCCAGACTTTTTCCAGTTCTTCAGACTCTGTATGAATCCTATTTGGATGATAATAATTTTTGAATTTGATTCAACGGCCGTACCTTAACCAAGGAGAATTGACAGCCAGCCACTACAAAGCAGAACAGAAATATCCAGAAATCATTGAAGAAACCTTGAGCCAACAGCCGGTAGCCGAGGACCGCAACCAACACAGCTAGCAAAATTGATACAGCTGTCTCTATGGCATGTTTGTTCCTGAACGCATAAAGAAAAGAGTATTCAATTGATGCACAATAATGAACTGCATAAACTCACCCAATGTCAAACCACACTGAGCTTGTACCAACTTGACATGAATAGCCGTCCAGCATGTGGGTAGACTTTATTCAGGAACTACAATTTGATTCGATGTACAGCAACCGACATGAGCTTAGTCGGGAATGTCTTGTACCGCAACGAGATTTTGAAAAGTATTTTTTAAGTGAAAGTACAGTCTCGCGCACAGGACGTACCAGAAATCCATCATGAAAATGCCATCCAAATTTTTTGTTTTCTTAACAGCACTTGCAAGACTCTCTACTCACCTGTCCATTAATGCAAGCAGAATCAAACGATCGAAGGCAATCTTGATGAATTTGCCAGGAAGTAACTGGAACTTGAAATAGTGAGGGACAGAAAATTTCTCCACAGGTGTGGCAGAGGGTTGCTGGCTGACCGAGAAACTCGCTGATGACGTAATGCCATGCCACCTTGTTCTTGACGAGGCTCGTTGCACAGAAGCCGACGGAATGTGATCATACTCTTCCAAGTGCTCAGGAGCATGGCCGCCATTAGAAGAGGAGCTGCTTCCAGTTTCCCTGTTTCAAAACGACAGCAGTTTGTCATAATCTAACTCCCCACGGACCCAAAAAGATCCGAATTTGGAGGTTTAATAAGTCCCATAAGTTTGGCTTTTAAGAGTCCAAGTTTACGAAATCTGCAACCCCCAACAAACATCCTGACTACGGGCCTGTTGTTGAGATCCTTCTGCCCCACTGTAACGAAAGGAAGTTTGATATTTTAAAATCTTTGCAAAGGGCAGATGGACAGAGTCTTTATTCCGGGTGTTACAGGAAAGGAAAGTGTGCCAGTAAAAGGGAAGCAGGCGTCATTCCGGCACTTGAAGGTTTGCAGGAAAATTTGATATTTTTTGTTGGTTGCAAAAATGACCAGCTAGGAATGCGATTTATTTCACACTGCTCAACTCTGCGCTTCTTGATGACACTGACTGCCCACCTTCGTAGTCTATCTAAGTAGATACATAGCTTCTCCAAATACTTCTCATCCTACCATTTGCAGGTCAACCATTGTTTACTTTACAAAAAGTTGTTGTGCTGGCTAGTGAAATACAGTAAATATTCGGTTTGATCCTTAAACAAAACTTGACATGGAATGGAGCGTTGTCAAAATAAGCAAAAGGCCGGTGAATTTGACCACATATGTAATGTGAACGCTGGCTAAAAAATACTTCCAGAACAGGGCTTCCTGCCACAAAACATAATGACAACCATGTCCAGATTGTTTATCACCGTCCGCCTGGTTAGGGGTGAAGTTGACATTTCAAGGGAATTAGCTCTTCAAAACAGATATTAATAACAGGTTAGGGATGAAGTTGACATTTCAAGAAAATTAGTTCTTCAAAATAGACATTAATACTACTGTTCAAGCCTTACCAGTGGTCACGAGTTGCACTGCTACTTAACAGATCACGGAGCCTGCTTGCCGATGTGAGCGGGGCTTGTACCGCGCTAGTTGAATCATCGAACACGTATGTCTGCAACTGACCTGCAATTCAATCAAAAACTGCTCCAGTATTTCTCCCAGATTTCCTAATATACACTCCAATTGTCATGTCTTCACCTATATAAATTTAGTTGGTTTAACGGGAATAAGAAGACGTTTTTAAAAAGATTGTCTTACAAACATGACCAAGCTTGGTCTTTGGTTCAGCTTGATAAGCGTGATAACCCAAAATTAAACAAACTTTACATCTCCATGAACTTACACATTAATTATACTTTTCAGGTTGTTCTGTAAATCAACAACATCCCAGCAGGTCAACGGCTAAGTTTTTAATCTTCAGGCCATCCAAAGTTTCTAAACATATAGTCTTCAGACATCTTTCTTTTCCTTCCTTGTTTTCTTCCAGAATTTTCACCTTCACCATAATTTCGTTTTCCAAAAGGTGAATTACAAATGAATCTTAAATCATTTTTTTTTCAAATGATTAGCAACAAACTCCAAAGGCCAGGCAGAGAAAAACATTCCACTGGGTTGGTATTTGGTACTTTGTACCTGTAGCATATCGTTATGACAAAGCCGTTGTGGCCTTTGAGATTTTCAGTGTAGTCTTTGGTGAACCCAATATATGTAGACAACTCACTAATTAATCTCAAAAAATTCTTTGCCCTCTCACTTTGGTGCCTGTTTTAACGAGATTCAACTTAACTAGCATTATGATGACCTAACTGTGACTCGCCTAGCTATAGCAGCAGCAAAAATAGGTTATATATATTCAAGATCAAGGAGCTCACCAAATTCGTCATGATAGCAGTGAAGGGCACCTGGTGATGTATCATCGTGGGACCTCGCAACATGAGTGGCATTAGATGGTGCCGTCTCCACTGCTTGCAGCAAAACACTGGTTAATCCAGATGATTCACCAGTTCTATGGCGTCTCCGCCTTCGTGATCGCCTGTGAAAACTGCTGCGTCTATGACGAGCTAAAGCTGAAGACCTTCTTGCCAGCACTAAGTCAGAGCTCTCCCTGGCCGACCCCTCTGGCTCACCTAGACTCCCACTTTGTGCTACAGTTGATGCATTGTCTCTGTTTAGCATAATATTCACACTTGTACTATCAATAGACTCCGGCTGAGAACCAGTCGACAAGTGACGCCTGTCAAATGACTCTGACAAGGGGAGTTCAAGCACAGATGGGTTGTCTACAACTGAGGGATTATCACAAGTTGATACAGCTCCAGCATCAGTAGACATTTCTGCCACAGAACCCTTCCGCGACTCGTTCACAACCTCAGACACTGACCGGGGTCTGTGACCTTTCCTGCTCTCTACAGAACCCTTTCTAGAAAGATTTTCCTCAGGAAATTCAAAATCCACTTTGGAGCTTGTAGTCAGTTTCACATCACTTCTAGAGGGAATAGAGTCCAGTCTTTCAGCAGCGGTGTGTATCTCCCCACCTGCACTCCTACTGTGGCGTTTTCTGATCTTGTCATAACTTTCCAAAGCCGCAGCAGCAGCTTCAAGAGTCCCACCTTGACCTAAGACACTCAAGCTTGATCCTTCGCTGTGTGGTGACATGTACTTCTCTTGTATTGCATCTTCTCGCTTCCAGATGTCAGACACTAGCAAGCCAGGTACCGACCGGGACTGGACAGGACTGTCAGGGATAGGCAGGGGGAGTGTGGACATATCACTTAGAGTATCTGAACATTGAAAAAATAGAAACACAGACTGTTTAAATGAGCATTTGTAGCATTTAAGTCTAGCTGCTGAGGCTTTTGTTGAAGATTGAAGCACATAGTAACTGCACAGGGTTTCAGTTTAAACATTTACTGAGATTTATTTTTAAAAATAAACTTGGGACCAATTCGTTAAAAAGTCTTACACATTCTTGTTATTATTTTGCGATTGTAGCAATTTTTTCAGAGGCATAGAACAACTGTTACACAGTCTTATAAATTTCCAGTGTAAAACTTTTACTGAATTGGCTTCTGGCAGAAAACACTGTACATATTTACAAACTAACCAATGGGCAAACAATAAAATTAAGTACCTGAGAGCTCTGCTCTCGACGACTCTGCAGTCTGCGAGTCCAATGTCTGGTGGCTGGGCTCTGAAGTTTCAAGGTTACAGCTGCATGTTGCAATGCCGCCCATTGTACCACCGGTGGCTCCTTGCAAAGTCTCCTTCTCTTTGCATTCCTCCTCTTCTCCCTCCTCCTCTTCTTCATCTAACACACAACATACAGAGAGAACCAGGGCAATGACTGATACTCTTTAAATACATGAATGTATGTTGAAATGACAGTCACTTTTATGAAGGGCCCACTGAGCTCGATGAGCCTCAAACTAAATTGTAGCTACATAATGCTTGTATTTTTGTTATAACATTGCCAGAACTTTTATAAAACAGCTTTATTTGCTCCTGCTCACCATTCTAAAAAAAACTAACTTTACTGCAATTTGTAGTCTTTTCCACTACTCTCTCCCAACATTTTGTCAAAATTCTGTAAACCTGTCTTATACATGTACAGATAACAGTGTTTGTTCCACTCCTTTGTCTCAATTACTTGAATAGATGCTGTAAACTGAAAAGATCAAACTCATCACTGCCAAGTCAGACTGTTGCCACAGTTACTTACCATAATTTACCAGGTGATCTTGACTGGAGTGGATGCATGCTCGTCGGTCACTTGCATGGCTGGCCACAATTCTGCCACTGGGACTACAAGATGAAACACAATGCATTCACCTGATGAATTCAGTCACTGAGCAAGACAGCAACATCTTTACAAGTAACATCACTTGGTACAATGAAGAAGCTTTTAAAAATAGCTAGTAAATCCTTTCCCATACCAAGTGTTTCACAATGTTAATGCTATATTCCTAGTTTCCAAAGTATGAAGCAGGGGTGCAATTAAGGAAAGGGCTATAGCCTTTCATCAGAAATTTTGGAAATACTTAACCCTTTCGGCCCCAGCCAGGTTATCAGTATGAAAATTCTCCTTAAATTATCCACACAAAATAAGTTGTTTGGCAATGAGATTAAAGCAATTGATCATACACAGCAATTTTTCTAAGATGAAAAACAAAACTCTCCCAACTTGTTTCACAAGAAAACTATAAAGACAGTTGAAGAGAATTCAGCAATATGCCATATGGCGTGTTTTGGGCTGAAAGAGATAATTACAAGAAAAATGATACAAAAAAACATCTTTTAGGATACAGATGCCTCCCCATTCTTTCTGGATCCTCCCCTGCCCTGGACATGACAACAAACAAAATGCTACACAGTTCAGCCCACCAGCAGTAGTAGAAACTCATAAATTTAGTGTGTCTCATGGTTTGTTCCGTTGGTTAGATCTTAGAATGACTGCCAATCCAAGGTGACTGGTTCAACTTCTGGCTTAAAGTTTGCTTAGGGTTTCAGTTATTTGAGATTTTCCTTCATGATCACCATCCAGTCCATAGGCAGTGATGGTCTATACTCATGAAATGCTATGAAATGCTAGCTACCTCAGGGGACTTACGAGAACCCACACACTTCTTAAAAAGAACTGTCATGTGTAATCCCAGTGTTATAGTGAGGGCCATATGTGAGAGTGCAATGTACAGTACTTTTTACAGAATGATGACAGGCATAAAATTAATGTTTTAACTTCAGTAAATAAATAATCAAGTGTTACTTAAATATCTAAATAGTACATGATTTATGTCAAAACTATATAGCTGTGTCTTATTGAGTGAGTCAAGTAAAACATATTCCTCAAGGACACAATGTAGTTTTAGGACCAGGATTTGAACTGAACTTTGGGATAAAAGTCCGACTTGTAAGCTCCACTGGACCACCTCACAGCCAACTTTGAAGAAATGGATGGGGCATTTATAATAAGTAGATTTCCCCAGTGGTGTTTTTAGATATGGTAACTTAGAACTAGCTGGCTTAGAAGTGGTTCATCCTTGAAATTATGTTTCAATAAACTCTCCTGATCTCCCCAACACTGTACATATGACAGGCCACTGTATTATCAGACAAAACCCTCTTAGGTTTAACTGGATTTTAAATGTTTAAAACTTCAGCCTGGACAACCCCATGGGATTTATGAACATTGATAACTTTCTCTTGTTTGGGCACCAGATCCAGAAACATTGGATCAAATACTGTACATGCATTATTGTAAAACTGTCATAACAAATGATTACTCAACAAACCTTTTATCAAAACTTTCTTCCTTTTCTTCACTTTGCCTAATTCTACTTTCAAAAGAAATTTCCTGGAAAAAAAAATACAAGAAAATTGTTCAACTTTGTAACTATTGTCATTTAATATTAAGCAGAATACTTTGTAAGAAAACAAAATGTTCTGGGTACATTGTATAATTATGTACTGTAATGTGTATCTCCATTTTGATTAAGCAAAATTTGCAAAAAAAAGTGTGCGTTATACGTGGGTAAATAGTTTACAATACATACTAGGTTATCTAAAACATTTCCGCAAATGAAACCAGAAAATCCATCTTTCTAAAATCAACTTAATACATTCATTGCTTCAATTTTTAGTTGAGAAACTTTTCATTTTGCATTTTATCAAGAATCAACCAGCGGGTTTGTAAAACAAGAAACAAAAATGGTGCAGCCTAAATTAATAAAAAAAAGTTCTCTCCATTTATGATATATTTGAAATAAACAAAATAATCTAGAGTCAATCAGTTTAAAAATTACTGCTAATTAATCTGATTCATTTGTTACAATTTACTTGACTGAACACCTGTCTAGAAGTTCACAAGAAATCAGTTAGTACTGCATGTACAGGTAGTGAAAGAATACAAGTTACTGTAAATTTGAGTTTCACAAGTCTGTACATGTACTGTAAATTAAAACTGAGAAAAGTGTTGATGTTACAGCTTTCAAACTTTTTAGTTACTACAGAGATACTTCTTTTAATTATTGTGATGGGAAAACTGATTCTGTCAGGCATAGTTACATGACTGTATATATATTACATTGTACACCACCAAACACAGTACAGTATGTTTAAGGACACATTTCATGACTGGAGTTAATTACAAAGAAAACAAAACATGTTTGAACATTTACAGATTACAGGGCAGGTAAAGCATGAATTATTGAATGGTAAAAGTACTAGACATTTCATAAAAGTTACTCACAAGATCTCGGTGTGACTTATCCCTATTGCATTGTCCCAACTCTGGATCTTCTTCTAGAAAATAAACATTAGATAGCACTGGTCATAAAGTATACCGTAAACCAAATGTTACCACAAAATAATGACAATCTTGAATAATATTTTATGTTGAATGGGCCATCAACCATGTGACCTTAATTGCTCCCAGAGCACACAGTCATGGGCTTGTGTATACTGCTAGCAAGAGTCTTTATTATTTCTACTTTAAACTTTATCTAAGATAATAATATTAATATATATAATTATATAATTATATACATATATTAATTTTATTTATTTAACATTAAATAATTATGCAGGATTTTGGTGTGGTTTCACAAAACTGCACTGTTACCTATCAAAGCCTATTAACATTTCAAAATAGAACTGCGTATTCCAGTGGTTAGAGATGTACATTCGATCTCCCAACCACAAAATGTATGGGTCTGCAACTCGCTGAATTGTGATCACTGGGTACATTTACATATACAGTATTTAGTTTTGTCTTCAGATATGCAGTCTGTTAATCTGAATGCTCAGCGAGTGACATTGATTGCAACCCCAAAACAATCTTCAAAATGAAGAGAAAATCCCCAAGCTTTACATTGTAGTAAAAACAGTCTGTGGTTGTTTTTTGTAGCTAACCTTGTATATGAGAACTCAATTCTGTCTGCTTTCCGTTAAATCTTGAGTAGACAAGATTAGCCAATCAGAGTGCATGTTGTTAAAATACCCCCTAATTTAAAATACTTGTTACAGTGTACAATATCTAATCAAGTTAAAGAACGAACCTTTTTCATCTCTTGGTCTATGATCCCCTGATTCCTTGAGCAAAAGATACACAATCATATGTTAAACACAATTACAATGTACTTGGTTTTTTAATTTTACTTAAAAGACAGGGTTAAAAGTTGGTACTAGGATTGGTCTAGATAGTACAGTATTCCAAGAAAATTATAGTGATTGAAATTAGAAGTTGGCATTAGTCTGCTATTCCAAGATAGTCTGTAGTAAATCAAATTAGAAATTGGTACTTGTCTGTCATTCCGAGACTACCATGGTGATTGTAATTGGACATTTGCACTAGTCTGCTATTCCAAGACTAGTGATTATAATTACTGTAGGTCTATGTTGGCACTACATGTACTCTGCTATTCCTAGACTCCACTGTAGTGATTGAAATGTGCTATTTCTAGACTACACTGGCATAGTGATTGAAATTAGAAGTTGACACTACTATGTATACTATTGTGTAGTTCCAGAAAATATCCATACCCCCACCACGGAGGGTTTTTTGCCGCCCC
>JAOBYF010522187.1:0-23767 GCA_025403605.1 Parazoanthus darwini
AAGGTGCGAGTGAGCCTCGAAGTGCCGGGGTTCCGGTATCAGAAAAGGACTTTGCGAAAGTCTAAGGGGGGTGGGGGTGGGGGACAACGCAACTTACCACATGTTGCACTAATACGGTCGAGATTTTTTATGTCCTTCCCTGATTACTTCGTGAATTTGGTAAAAGATAAGGTTGATTTGCGCGGCAGCAATTTCTTTCTATTTTCTGTCTTTCTGTCAAACATTTTCTAAAAAGTGACTCCCTGCAGCCTGTCGCCCAATTTACGCGAATTTTGCGTTGTAAATGGATCCTAGGAATAGTGGAAAAACGTTTTCCTCTCGGTTTTTTAAAATAAACACGCGCCTTGTCGAAGGGTGAGAAAGAGAAATAAACCTGCCCCATGGATCATTAGTACAATTAAGAAACAAATGTTACTAAGAGATATAATTGTAGAAAACCATGCAACAAAAGCTGGTCTCACAAAAGATCGGATAGAGTACAGAACGAAACGAAATCAAGTAAATCTGGAAGTTAAGCGTACGAAGAAGGAGTAATGCCGCAGCAGGCAAATCAAAGTATAAAGACCTGGAAGGTACTTAACGATGTAATGAGCAAAAAGGCAAAAAACACCGAAGTAAATATGCCTTTACATTGCAAACAAAATGTGACACTGCCTAAAGGAATAGCAGATAGTTTTTATACTGACTATTCCGCATCCGTAGGCCAAACATTGGCCGAAAATATCCAACAAACCCCGTTTCTTAATGGAAACCCCAAAACGGTTCAATTTTAGATGTATCCAGTCCGCAAAGGTTCTTAAGTATCTTAACAAACTAGATGTAGGTAAAGCTACTGGAGTGGACAACATCCTAAACAAAATTGTCAAAATTGCAGCCCCCGTGATCAAACCATCATATATAACAAATCTGTTGAATCAAACGAATTTCCGACAGACTTCAAGATTGCGAGAGTTTCTTCCATATTTAAGTCAGGCAAGCAAAACGATCTAAACAGCTATCGACCAATATCTGTTATTTCATGTGTCGCGCGAAAAATTAATCTACAAACAATTTTATTCACATTTAACAAATACTACAACCTTTTAAATCCGCGTCAGTCAAGATTTTTTTGATCGTTGCGTTCAACCGTCACAGAACTCCTCGATTTCACTAATGACTGGTGTCTCAATATCGATCGAAGGATGGTAAATTGTTTGGTGTAGTTAAGAATAAGATATCAAATCGCTGAATACGCGTTGTTATTGACAAAATTGAAACACATATATGCACAATGATGCATAATGGGCATATACGACATATTAACTGGTTCAATTCAGCTCAATTCCTACCTCTTAATTCTAGAACTCAAACATGTTTTGCTATTGACGTATACTCGGACCAAAAGATTATCGCTTGTGGTGTCACATACGGAACTATTCATGGTGTTCTACTCTTTTTGATTTAAATTTTGTAAATGATCTCCCAATGTGTTTGAAATTTGGCAGAGGACGAACGTATGCCGACGATATTTCACATTACATTCTCGTCAACTAATCTTTGTGATTTAAAGAACGAGATGAATCGAGATCTTGACTGACCTTATAGCCACCTTGCTACTTGCTAACAAATTGACCCTAAATACCGTTTAAGTCAGAATATATACTTGTTGGTTCGCGTCCTTGGAAGGTGATTTTAGTTTATTCATAAATAACGTATCACTGTCCAAAGTTGAAAACAGAAAATGTTTTGGGCTACAAACAGATGAACACCTCACGGGGAAGACACACATTGAAAGCGTTGTAAAGAAAGTCACGTCCTCTCTTCTTACGCTAAGAAAGTTAGAAAGTGTGTCAATACCAAAAACCTTGTTACAGTTCATTAATCAGTTAATGAACCCTATTTTGACTCTTGCTCTATTGTCTGGGACACCCTCAGCATCGAACTTACCAATAAGCTACAGACTCCAGAGTAAAGCAGCAAGACTGTTCTCTAGAGCATATCATCATACACTGAGCACTCCAAAGAGGTCTTAGAAAACGTCAGTGGTTACTACTGAAGGATAGAAGAAGTGGGCAAAAACAATTGTGATTTATAAAATTGCTAGATTATTCACTTCCATTTCAGAGATTAATCGCTCGCTACTCACCTCCACTTCAGTCGGGGAATAACTGATAGCTGTTTCGAGGACGTTACCAAAAGCGGAATCGGGGAATGGGAAACGGGGAACGGTCAATATGAGTCGGGGTAACAGTCAACATGAGTTGGGGAACGGTCAATATGAATCGGGGTAACGGTCAATATGAGTCGGGTTAACTGACGGTCAATATGAGTCGGGGTAACGGCCAATATGAGTCGGGGTAACGGTCAATATGAGTCGGGGTAACGGTCAATATGATTCGGGGTAACGGTCAATATGACTCGGGGTAACGGTCAATATGACTCGGGGTAATGGTCAACATGAGTCGGGGTAACGGTCAATATGACTCGGGGTAACGGTCAATATAACTCGGGGTAACGGTCAATACTTAATACGGAAAAACTGCACTGAACTTGACGTTCTTGGTTGTTTAAATACTCCCTTTAAAAAATGTGTAGACTCTCACACCTCCAGACTCATAAATATTCACCGTTTCCCGACTCATACTAACCGTTGACCGTTCCCCGTTCCTGGTTTT
Organism: Parazoanthus darwini; assembly: GCA_025403605.1. Lineage (NCBI taxonomy): Eukaryota > Metazoa > Cnidaria > Anthozoa > Zoantharia > Parazoanthidae > Parazoanthus > Parazoanthus darwini. The sequence goes on from JAOBYF010522187.1 coordinate 2,655, forward strand.
AGTAACGCCCCTATTTCAAGCACGCATGTACGTGCGGCTTAGTACATAAGGGGGTTTTTCGAGTTTCTTTTCATCTAACATTTAAAGTTTATCTGTTTTTGTTACTTCTGTTCACTGGTTTGCTGTCTACTAACATAATTTCTGTGCCAGTTTCTCCTTTCCAATAATCAATATTCGACAGCGTGTGTGCGACGTTAGCTCAGTCAGTAAGATCTCCGACTGTTAACACGAAGGTGCCAGGTTCAATTCCGGGCTTGGCCACGGGGTTGAAGATTTGGGTGACCTTTTTCCTCCACACCGTCCTTGGACAGGGACGTAAAGCCGTTGGTCCCCCAGATGGATGAAGAGCCACTCTGTGGAAACGCCTGCTCTGGGTAACGGGGTGATTTTATTTCATGCCAATATCACCCCCCATCCCGAAACATACGCCTGTCCGCGACGTAAACAAGTACCTTCGGCCGGTCTCCCTGACGCCAATCCTTTCCAAGTTAGCAGAGGAAATCGTGGTTGACCGCTTTGCGAAACCAGCTGTACTCAAACAGATCGACCCACGACAGTTCGGCACCGTCCCTGGCTCAAGTACTACCGAAGCTATCATCAGTATGACTCACTCATGGTTTAAATCATTTGACGGAACCGGGGCCACTGTCAGAGCTTTTTGACTTCAAGAAGGCCTTCGACCTTATTGACCATAGCATATTGGTTAGCAAGTGTGGGAGTACGACATACCTGAGGCGGTTTTGTCATGGATCACTGACTTTCTCACCGATCGAAAGCAAAGAATAAAGCTCAGCTCAGATTGTTTTTTCGAGTGGGGCGCGGTTCCAGCAGGGGTCCCCTAAGGAATAAAGCTCGGGCCATGGCTGTTTGTCATAATGATTAACGACCTAGACATGCCGGGATGTGATCTGTGGAAGTACGTTGATGATACTACCATCTCGGAAACTGTAAGCAAAGGCCAAGAGAGCAATATTCAGAATGCTGTCGACACCTTTTCAACCCGTGCATCCGCGGACAAATTTGAACTTAATGAGCCGAAATGCAAAGAACTTCTTATTCAGCAAAGTAGCTACTGACAGGGAGAACAAACTGCACCACCTCCTACCAGCAGAAAACACCTGTCAATATAACCTAAGAAGACAGTAGCCAGCTTTTAAAACTAACTAATCTAAGAACAGTTTCTTAATCCATAATTCTCTTAAGGTTTTTAAATAATGTGTACACACCTTAGTTTTATACATTTTAGATACCAAATAACATCAATACCTTCTTGTTTATAACCTTTTATAACACGTTAACTTTTCTTTTTATAAAATTGTAAATAATTTCGTAATTCAATTTTAACGATTGCAAAGGAATTATATTGAAGACATCTATCTACATCTATCTATCTATCTATCTATCTATCTCTCTCTCTATCTATCTATCTATCTATCTATCTATCTATCTATCTATCTATCTATCTATCTATCTATCTAAAATACAAGTGAATGCTGAGACAGGGTGTACTTGAGGCCCTCAGTGCATCTTGAGAAAAATGCAGTCGATCATTTACATGAGATCGGCACGAACTTTCATTGGCATGGCGCGGACGCAACAGCAGCTGTATGGCTTCCAAGCGTGAGAAGCCGCTGACACATTTGACGCATATGGGAAAATTGGTGCCATGTAGTTAGTTTTTAAGATTTGCGTGCATGGAGGCCGACCTGATGTCGTACCGGTATTAGTTCGTGTTTGTCTCATGTAATCACCCTCCTTGACGTGTTGAATATATGTTGATAGATATCGTGTTTATTCGAATAAGCGCCCAGGGCTGGGCGCTTATTAAGTTTTCACCATTTTCAGCCACACACTTTCAAAATAGTTAATAGAGCGAAATGGATATGAAACTCGGCCAGTTCTTTGTTATAGGTTTTGCTGTCTCTTTTGTTCGTTGGCCTTGACGGTGCACAAAACACAAAAGGTATTGAAATACATATGAACAACCAACCAGTAAAAATATTTTGGCTCACACACGGAACAAAGGAATGACCACCTTACGGTTCGTTCAACCTAAGACAAAGCAGCTTTTTACACTTCTTTGAAGTTTTTTGAGTTTCACAACCAGTTGGTTTTATCAACTATGCTTTCAGTAAGCATTTTTCTATCATCAAGACAGAGAAGAAAGAGCAAAGCATAAAAGTGTAAGAAAACGAAGTCTAAACTGTGCATTAAATGTTTCAGTCTCTGAACAATACCGAACAACAAAGTTTACAGTAAGGTTCTTCAAACGATCTCTTGTTGTCACTAACGTCAATCAATGTGGTCTCAGTTGCATCGTCTTCAGTGCCTCTAACCTTATATTTACATTTTTTTGGAGGGAGTGGGCGCTTACTCGAATTAACACGGTATGTGTCCACAATGTGAAGAGAGAAAGTTATTAAATGTGACTGTAAATTAATTTGTGTTCAAACTCAACATTATTTCGATGTACCAGGTACACCATGGGCAGTACAGAAAAAACGAAAACTTGTTTTCTTAATTAAAGTTCAATGATCGCGTTTAATACTTATTTTAAATCTTTTAGACAATCCTTGGGACAGCTGAGGTTGCCATTAAAGATGGGAGAGTCACGGTTCATGCAACGTTTGCGCAGTGAGTTCAGAACTGTCTGATCTGTTATTGAGCCCTGTCTGTATAAGAAAGAGTCGTTCCAAACGCCAGGAACATTCTGTCTTTTCTAGGCTATCTAGTTTGTGGTGTACACCTTAACCGAAAATTGCCTGATTGTGTAGCATCAGTAGATAGTATTAAGGGGTAGTGACTAGAGAGCATATCTGACAAAATGCGTGACGAGGTTTAAAACCTCTCGTGCTAGCCACCTACAGCTATTGAATGCAGTAAACTGAACAAAACGTTCCACGGGAGAAAGGGTGACCCAAAGGGTAGGGGCACTATTGAAAAGTTAGAGTAACCTTGGGGAGGAGCAACATATCTTCATGTAAAAACTTTGATCAGCCCGACAATAACAGGTTAGAGAGTTTTGCACATGCAAGTCATTTTTAATGTTTCTAAAATGCATTTGTCGGGTGTTCCGTTCTGATGTGACATCATTATATTCCTTCTACTGACAAACAACAATTAATCTTATTCTTTATTTTTTGTTTTCAGAGTAAAAGTAACACTGGTCAAAAGTGCAATTGGTGACATCTCGGTGAGATATGCTTGTTTTATGGTCAATCGCTCCTGTTTTGTTGAGCCCCTTTCTCTTGTGTCAAACCCTTCGTACGTGTCAGACCCGTATCCGCTTACCCACAGCCTCCATTAATGTGTTCAAATCCTGCATTTCCATCGTAAAAATCTTGAAATTGAAGGCTAATAGCGACATCGGCGAGCGTACTTTCGAATCGCACAAACTATTGTTTTAGAGACGCTAAATTCAAAATTTGCTATTCAGAGGTCAATCTAACGCGCTTATTACTGTCGCTTTTGGCTCAGTCTACCTTCGCCTTCGGAAACCTATGCCTGGCAAAACAGTCTCGGATGCAGAGCAAAGCGCGGTTGAGATCGGTGAGGCCGCTTTTCTTTTTTTTACTCACCGACGGACAACCCCCTGGATTTCCGAGGATAGTCTAACAGTGGTTTAACATGGGACCTATGCTATAGAAACCCTTGGAGATAGATTTTGGGGCTTTACGAACAGAGGGATCCGAGCTAAGACTAAGAAAGGTTAACACTGGGCATAGCTGCATTTTCAGTCTTACATTTTATTGTTCGCGCACGTTGCCTGGTTGCTCAGTTACTCTTTAAAATGGCAGCCGAAAAGAAGCTCCGTACTGAGAGCTTTCAAAGGTTATCGTGGCGCGCTGTACCAAACAGGCCGAGCGTTTGGCTGAAAATGAGACCGATTGGCATCCCACTTGCTCGGAGTTCTGGGTGGAAATTAAGAGAAACAAGTAACAACTCCCATAGTTTTATAGAAACTGGCTGTCAACTTCTTGACTCCGCTTTTCTCGTAAGCCAAATAAGCCTCGTGATCTGGCTTCGGCATCTCAGTAAATACTTTATGTAAAGATAAACCATCAAAATTTTATTGAAGTCCTTGGAGATCTTCGAAACTCGGTTGATTGCGTAGAAGATTGCAAGCAAGTGAACAAAGTAAATGGTCGCTGACATTACTGAAACTGTCTCATGAAAATGCTAAGAATAAGAATCAGTGAAGAAACAAAAGAAGAGCTACAAATATCCTTTCGAAACATTAGAAAAACAAGTTCAAATAAATGACTACTTGCATGAAGCGAGGCCAGTATTTCCACACCAAGCGGCTTTCCGTGAGAAGACGCGACGGGGTTCAACTCAATCGGAATTTACGTACTAAGTTTTTGTTTTTTCCTCAGGGTTCCATTGCATTAATTCAACTGTTCCTGAAAAGCTTTTCGGAGAAAATAATCCTCCACGAGATTAACGGTAAGTTGCGACAGGGGGCCAATACGATAACTATAGTTAACGTGGTTGAGAGAACTCAGACAACTGAATAGGTTAAAACTGAACACTTGATAGTATTCAGTGAGGCCGCTTGAGTTGTTAGAATAGCTGACAAAGAAGTGGATAAGAGACTCTAAGCTTCTTTATTCCCAATATACAAAAGTTTTATGGCTTCTTACGATACAAGCACTCACGAGCTAGAGTACTCGTTTACTTCTCTCTAGCTCTGCAACTTCCGACATAAGACGAAATACGTAAACTTAACACTGCCGTCATAATATGATGGCAAAGTGGTCGTAAGATGGTTGTAAGATGTTCGTTAGACGATGTTATGGTTCACGATGATCACTGACAGTATTATTTGTTGAAATCGAAAGAAAAAGAATAATAATACCTGATAGGCGGTTAGAAAACTTAGATTGAGACTCAAATGTAATTTAATACAGTACAATACAATACAGTATAGTACAATATAATACAGTACAGTACAATGCAATATATTTTAATACAGTACAGTGCAGTACAGTACAATAATGTATTTAATCCACATTTCGTCCAGGAGCTTGAGGCCCGTGTAAAAATACGAGCGTGAAATACAATTTGAAAGTATTTGAAAATTAACAATTACAAAGTAAAACATTACAATCGTAAGATATACAAAAACGATACAAACAAATTACAACTTCTGACATGCATTGCCTTATGTTTCTTTAGTTTACGGCGATAAGGGATTTCCTCTGCCAATTATCGATGGAATTGAGCTCACCAATACGAAAGTCACGTCTGGCAAGGTCTGTACCTTTTTTTAGTTCTTCTCTTGAAGGAACGAACAAACTTAGTAAATAATTAAGAAAAAGTGGTATCAAGGGAAAGACCAGGACAGATTTAGGGGAGGGACTTATTGGTTTCAATTCCCCATTTTCGTCGGCAGTGGAGACATCATATGTAATAAAACATTGTAAACAAAGTCTTTTTCTGTGCCCCTCCTACCAGGACTGCCGGCTCCTTGCCTCTCCGAAAATTCTTGATCCGCTCCTAAAGACTATAAAATGAAATGATCTTGAAAGTGATGGAATGAGGTCACGTAGAACGAATCTAGAATAGGATAGAGAAGTCTATAATAAACCTAATTGAAATGAAGGACGCTTATTCGTACATAAACTCTCGAAAACAATGTTTAATAATGGTCTCTATTCTAAGATCGCCAGCAGCAAACGTGCAGATATGCAAGTATGGTAGTTGCAAAAAAAACAAAAATAATATTTAAAAATCAGTTCAGAGGGTAGGAGTCATTTTTAATTCCCCCTCCCTTCCTCATGATCATAATGATTACAGAGAAACACTATTAATTGCTATGCGAGTAACTTTTATCCAGCTTACTAGTTTCCATGACAGCAATCATGCTTATATAGTACTGTTGGCAACTTGTTGCACAACAAGTCGGTCATCTTGGATTTTCCAAAAAATAATGGTATTTTAGCGAAATTGCAGCACATTTTTTACATCTAATAAGAAACGTTTTAAAATCGCATATGGGAAAATATTTGAGAATAAAACGAAAAAGAAGAATCAAAGTAGAATAGGTTGTGTCATTTAATTACATTTTGGCTTCAAACTTGAAATTACATAAAATAAATAATCAAAATAAATTATAAGTGATAAGGTTGTGAAGTTAAAGTGAGAAAATGATCCCTAAATTAGATTACAGGTACCGTAAGACACATGTTAATTGCTAAGACTTCAGGTTTTGAGGTTGGGAAACTTTGGCATGGGGTTGGGGAGGGGAGGGACGTCAATGAACCCCTCCGGCCCTTCCTGCTTGCCAATTCGTAGGGATCTAAAAGCTCCTAAATATTACTGAGCAAAATAATAATATAGAAATATACATTTATAAAACCGAAGGAGTAAAGGAATGAAGGTTGCTCTTTACCTCAAAAGTAAAAATAAAATTCCCGTACAATAACTGTAATTTTTCCCGAAAATCCCTCTTGAGTAAGTCGACGTTTTCAAGTCCTCTCAGATCTTTCCTCCACCTTGACCACCTATGTTTGACTAGTGACCAACTTCTTTGTTTCTCTTTTTTTTGTTTTCAGCACTTTAATCTCATTGCTACAGACTTCAAGTACACGCCCCCAAGCAGGTCAGAAGTGTTGTTCCGTAAGAGAAGAAATGCGCAAGGAAGCTTCCTGAAAAAAATTCCAATCATCTGATATGCTGTGTCGGTGGTGGGAAACAGTGGAACTTTGAAGAATAACACAAAGGAACGCCTTTTAGTTACCACACATTTTTAGCTCAATTTCAGACGTATAAACCCCGTATTAATTTCAGCTAGAACGAGTTTTTAATTGATCAGGTAATAGACTAAAAACTCGACTGGAATCGAAAAATTATCACACTGCTGGATTTTATAATATGCAAAACTACCAATCTTTAGCTTGTTATCTCGTATCTAAAGGTTAAGATACTAATCTTTGCTTAGGCATTTCTTTCTTCCCTCATAAATATCAATTTTACTTTGCAATAAGTTCATCTCAAGTCTACAAGTTTTAAATTGATACTTTTTTGCTAGTTTTAAGATTTTCTTTCCGACAGTTTTGAAAGATTTTTGGCTTCGCTAGAGCATCAAGATTTAGGGAAACTTCGACCTCATCTATAAAGAAACAGCATTTAAACAAGGACAAGTAAATAAAAAATCGGTTTTGTTTTAGAGCAAACGTTTCCGCCAAATAAGACTGCGCTCATGCTCTATGTATGTTCTTTCAGAAGGTTCTTCTGGGTTTCCGTTGGGCACTAGGAACGCCTGACTGAATCGATCAATAGCTCCATCCCAGAAGACCTTGCGTCGGCAAAAACTCTGAACTCTTTTCCCCAAAGTTTTTTTAAAATTCTAATTTATTTAAAGTTTTGAGGCCCCGAGCGATATTACAGCGTGATATTAGTTTTTAAATCATGGATGAATTTCTCATCGTAAGAGAGTCATTTGTCAGCTGTATAGCGGGTTGATGAATACAACAATTGCAAGATTAGACAGCTGGCAGCTTAATTCGCACAGGTGTTTTGAAATTTCATTCCTCGACTTCAGACGTATCAAAAGAAGGAAACTGATCGAAATGGAGCAAATACTATGAATTCTAATCTGTTGTAAGTAACAATTTGGTTTGGTTTGCAGTTAACAGAAGTACAACTGTAGCGAATTGCGATAGGTTTTACAAGGATGCTATATTCAAGGGTTTATCTGTTTTGCTTTTTATATTTTCAAAACTGTTGCAGATTTTCAGCAAAACTGTTTCATGGTCGAGAAGAATGAAGGGGAATTTCTATAGAAGTCTTTGAATTGTACGGCATGTTGAAGGTTTTGCGAAGTCTCGGTGTGTTTGAAAGACGTGATCAAAACGAAAAGGTTTCGAGACTAGAAGAGATTGGGGAAAGCAAACTTATTTGACAAGGGGATGCGATATTGCATCAGCATTTCGGATGGTTTGATACTTTAAAGGAAAACCAGTCAAGCTTACATCTTCTTTGACTGTAAATAACTTCTCAGCTTGGTCGTACTGTTGTATATTTATACAACTTTCCTCAAGTGAAATTTTTCTCAAGTACAAGTTTTCAATGCTCTATTGTTCTTTTCCTTATTGATAAATAAATAGTCCAGAAGATTTATACATTAACATGAACTAGTTTTGAGAAAAACGTGATTATACCGTTGTCAATAATCAACACTACTGAGGAAAACCGCTGACTTTATGACAACAATGCAATGCCATGATATGCTACTCAGGACCTGGTTATTTCACTTTTACATACTCAAAGCTTAACGTTTGTGAGCAACTTCGGGCCGAGGAATATTTCGTTTGTTTGCAATCAATCTCAAACACGTGTTTTCGGATCGAAAGATACGTCACTACAATTTTAGTTTTTTTTGCAGATCGTGCTTGCACTTGAGAAGTTTATACCAAAAAAACTCAACATTTTACAGTTTCTGAAATAGCTGGATAATTCTTGTATTAATGTTAACCCACGTAAAAAGGGGTGGACGATTTTGCGCTAAGGAAGAGGGGCTGGGTTGGTTAGGGGGCGTGCAAAAGTGTTTTGAATACCCCAGCTGTCTCTACCTAGGCTGCATGCATGAGTGTATATTGAAGTTAGTTTAATAAATATAATGGCCAGTTAAAATTCGTATCTCAATTTTAAAGAATACTTTTCTTTAAGCCAGTATGTTTTGCTTCGGCGAGTAAGCTGAATAATTATGCGATTTCTCCAATAAGCTGGTTTCTATTGTTTGTTTTTGTCGTGAAGTAAGGTGTTTTGTCGGAACAAACTGAATAGTCTGGATAGTTTGCGCGTGCTCTTAAGGAGGAATTGCCAGGTTAGTCGACACGTTTACTTTATCCTGTCTGTAAGCTTTATTATCCCCCTGATAATAAGCTCCACAGCATGCTTCTTTGCCTTCTTTCGAACCTGAATAACCTGTGCGCTTATAAGCGGGACTTTTCATACGATCTCTTCTCGCAGGATATGAGAGGAACAATTCACGTGTGACCGCATTTGTCACCCCGTCACGAAAACATGTTTAAGGGTCAATCGAACAATGAGACAACCATGAAATCGCGAGCCCTGTGTCGTTTTTTGCGTGTGGCCGATGAAAAATTTAAACTGAGTTATGTTTTGACTGTAAATCAATGGCGGCAATAATTGAAGCTTTCCGTGAAACTTTGGAACAAACGGGAAATGATTTCGAATGATGAGAAGTAAGTTTGAAGATAGACTATTTTTGCTGTCATTCAATCTACTTTACCAGTTTCGAAACAGCAGCCACAACAGTGAAATGATCATATTGGCATATAATTTAGCGCAATGATAACATGTTTTAATTCTAGCCTTTCCTAGCGTCAGCTTAGTTAAAATTTCATTTTTAAGGATGTTCTTTTACTTTTAAATTTTGAAAAAGAGTTAACACCAAACAACTTCAAGACAAGAAAATCGAATGGTCTTTAAGAACTGGCCGAAACGTTACACTGTTCACTATTCACTCTTCATGACAAACAATATGAACGATCACTTTGTTGTTTTCGACAGTTTGTTCAAAAGTTAGTTTCTGCTCTTCTAGACAATCTAAATGAAATGATTGCAAGGGTTTTCTATAACTGGTTCAATAAAATTGGCTTATGAAGTTTTGTCTTTGGCAGGACCAGGGTTCAAAAAGTAAAGTGTCGAAGACTTTTTCATATATTTCGGGTTACTTTAAATACCTTCAACCTGCAATATTATATTTGTTTGACCCATGCGCTTCGTTCTGTTAAGACAATTTTGTTCTCTGATGGACGAAAAAATAACGAATAAAATACAGCAGACCAACGACCACGAAAAGATACATACTTTTCTAAATGTGTGCACATTGCTTAAAATATATCATAGTTTAGAGATACGTTTGTTCAATTCCTGCTATCAAACGGCAGTCCAATATATCCTGTGGAAAATTTGTTCTCCGAATTGCTTGAACATGAAAAATGAAAGAATAAGAGTTTCATTTTGACAGAAAGTAAAAAGAGAGTACTACTTTCCACAGTCACTGCATCAAATTGTCTTGATTTCAGAGTTTGCTTACTCTGCAATGTGCAATCAGTCCTGCAACTTGCATTGCAACGCTTGGTATGATTGCGAGAATGAGTCGCAGTGTAAAACAGGGCTTTAGTTTCTTTGTAATAGCTTTGTATTAAGCACGATGCAATGCTATTTTCAGGAATGGCACAAGGCTTTTGATTAAACTTCGGACAGATGTTTGCGAAGGGCATTCGTTGGATTTTGGTTTTGTCGCTTGCACTTGGAGTCTATTGTGGTAAGTGAAACGTTTCTGAAACTCGGACAATCGGTAGAAATAATACACACCATAAGAAGTTTCTATTTTGGAGTCAAGTCGGGCTTATTTTGTTTCAGACCTAAATTTTTTAAGAGTTTAAGGGAGGGGGCGGAGATTACTCAAAAGTCAAAACCTAAGAGGCCGAAACAGTGACTTGTATTAATGACAACAATTATAAATGTCTGAAAATGGAATTTTTAATGACAATATTACCTCTCTTCCTACCGTTTAATACTGACTCAAGTTAACGCGTCTAAAATCACAGACTAATGCGTCCGTCTGTATAAGCACTGTTTTTATGTAACTCAAGCTCGTACATCCGTTTCATTCCGGAGGAGGAGGAGTAGGGGTGGAGGTGGAGGTGGGGATGATTTAGAATGGGGCTTACTGAACAATACTTGTCAATCATGTCCGCCACGGTTATAAAATCTTTGTTTAGGGTGAGCAGCGGTTTTTAAGCTATCAAATCATAATGAATTCCATTACCGAAAGCTAGTAAGTGAGAGAGTGTGTGATCTATCTTGAATATTACCAATTTTAACCAAAATATATATCTTTTTACTCGGTCTTGGCTGCAAAGATTAACCGATAGAATTTTTTTATATTATTATTACAAATTTGGCTACCTAAAGGAAAGACTTGATAGAGAGAAGAAGTTCGATCGGGAGTGTATATTAACAGCACTCTGTTTGGTGTACCCACGTTCCATCAATTCTCGAATGCTTAAATTTACACAAGGTAAGAACATGCATATGGTACGCGAGGAGTACTCAACGTATTGGGACAGCCAGAGATATTCAGAGTGGAGTGTACTATGCGTATCACGATATTAGGATACCTGATGATACTCCGTAGGCACCCAGTGTACTTCGTTATTTGTCGAATGTACGACGCACCTGTAGTACCACTGACATATCCCGACCATGATACTCCAGGGTTACTTGGCGTTTCGTGATATTCCATGATACACAGGGGTTACTATACGCATATCATGAACTTAGGATATGTTAGAAAATGCGCCTTGCACCCGTTTGCGTTTGTCCGGTTTGACCGGTTTGTGCAGGGAACTTTCCTCACCCTTGTCAATGGAAGGCAAGTCGTACGCGCATTTATTATCCTTTAAAATTTTACGCGGTCATCAAATAGGTCGGCAAAATTTAACGGCTTAAATCGGAAACAATTCTACCTGAACGGATCGGTTGGGTGGACTGGCACAACAGCTGCAAATGCATTTAAATTCTACACAATAAACGATAAATGGACTGGTTTTTAAAGAGGGAGCGGTTGGGTGAGGGAGGGTGAGAAGTAGGCGTGGAGATTGCTGTGACGTGATTATTATTAAACTGAATCAAGAAACTTCACTCAATTTTTTTTTATTCTAATGCTGAAAATTGAAACTTATAGCGTTGCACTTTATAGTTAATTTGATGAAAAGTGGAGATTATCAATAAATTGCTATTTTTTTTTATTATAATGTGTCATTAATTTCCCATAATGTTTTTATAATAGGGAAGCACAGTCACAAGTCTACGTCGAACAAACAAACCACTGCGCACTTGCCTTCGGAAGATGGTCGACGCTTGGAGGTAGTGATAAAAAACCGCACCAATGACATAAAATATAACAAAGACAAGTGCGGAAACGCTTACAAAAACATATTAAAGGATTTTAAAAATAGAACTAAAAATAAGAACGTGACCAAATTTTCTAGAACAAAATATCAAGATAATCATAATAGGCCCGAAGATCAACACATTAAGAGCACCAAGCAGAAACCAAAAATGCGTTGGAGTCACGTGAACGATCGAAGGAGTCGTATTCACGCAACCGATCAAGGGAGAAGCGCTCCAGACAATCAGACACATAAAAGGACGTTCGTTATTCTTTCCCCGACGTCTACAGTACACGCTAAGAAACTCCTACGAGTCAAGCTTTCTCCTACAATCATAAACGCATTGAAACTCCTTCTAGACAAACGAAACCATTTCCAACAGGACGCGCGTGCACTGACCTTGGCAAAAGTACTTGGCATGCGCAATGACACCCTCGTTGGGAAGAACGATACAACCCGACCGACATGGAACAAAATCAAAAACTATAAGTTAAAACTAACAACTGCTGCAACTGGCCTTCCTTTTATTTCGGATCTAAATCACATAAAAAGCATTTCCGAACAAACAACAGCCAGTCGACACGACAGGATACATATTGATCCAAAGAAGCTTGGTTTATTAGCCCTGAACCAGAACTCGTCCCTGCAAAGTATTACTCGCCCATCGTATCGCAAATCCAACATTAAGCTGCATGGAGACGTGGCTCTTGTGAACCCAACAGAGCTGGGACTATCTATTTTGAAGCTTCTTTTTGGTAGAAAGGCTCATTTAGTCGTGACGCCCCACTACAGAACTCGTCTAAAAGAGACCCCTACAGAATTCCTTTCACAGCAGCTTGATTTCGCGCCAAATAGAACTTCCAAGTATCGTTTTGACTCGGCAGTTGCGGAAACTTCAAAGAAAATTGAAGATATTGTCAACGATAAAGCAAAATCAGGAAACTCAGACGGAAAGAATATTCTATTGAGCAAAGAAGAGCAAGCTTTAAGTTCGTCTGTTGCAGCTCTAAGTAAAGCGCCTTTATCTAAGCCTGACCTTCACAAGAAGCAACCATCATTCACACAGTCACTAGCAACGGAGATAAGCTCATTAATCAAGTACATGACTAAAGCGGAGTTACAACATAGTGCTGATAAACACAAAGAACCACGTGGGAAACCAGCAAATATGACCCGAAACGAGCCACTACTCCACAAATTGATAGCAGCTCAGCCAGTGGACGAGGACAATACAAGAAAGTCCTGGGTTCTTCTCAAGATGCCAAAGACTCCAAAACACGAGTCCAAACAAACTACTATGTACGACCAAACAACAGAACCTGCTACAGAAACGACATCAAACAACGAGGCAATTCGGATTATTCAGCCAATCAAAGCTACGCCCTTTATTCCCCCTTCTCCAAAGATCACAAGAGACCCAAGTACTGGGGTGATCACGGGGGGTCCAGCTATTGTTGCCACTGATATGGTGGAGGGAAAAACACAGCCAGAGTTTAAAGCCAAGCTTGAGCCCACGGTTAGAGTCGAACATTTCACCACTACCTCGCCTCTTAGATATCAAGTACACGTCAATCCATCTGAGGAAATAATTAACGGTTTTAAATCGTTAAATTATGGTGATAAAGAGAAACAGTCAGCCCCGACCGGTAATGAAGTAAAAACAGAGCAAAGATCAAAATCATCCTCAACACTGGCAGTTTTGAGTTTCGCAAAGAGTATTGCATCACTGTTGAAAGCTCTTAAATCAACCCAGAAATCTAACGCAGGATCTAAGCCTTCAGAAATTGGCGCAGCGAAGTCTGCTGTTACGTCTTCGACAACTACTGTACAATCGGGCGCGACGGCTGCACCAGCTCGAACTAGTCCAATCAAACAAGACAAAGAGTTGACAAATGTTCATAGCGCCCAGCGCACCCCATCCTTGGTGCGAGATAACGAAACTTTAGCAACATTATCAGCTACTAACACGGCTTTGACATCACTGATTAAACTATTAGCAAAGGAAAAAAATGTTGGCGCGTCCAATACGGTTTCAGTTGGTAATACTGCTCAAACTGCACCAGTGGACAAGACTGTTAAAGAAACAGCTGCATTAAAGGATCCTACTGGTGGTGTGGGGAACTCTGAAAACACAATGCAAACAGCGAAGCATGACAAGGACGATATCAGCACGAGCCGAAGTAATTTCTATTCAATGTTAGTTTCTGCACTCAAAAACGTTCCCCTCCAGGGTCGTTCAGAAAATCCCGGACACGTTGCGAGTTTTCAAACGACGGTATCCGACGTTTCTGCCAAAGCCAAGACTTCTTTGCCTGTCCCAACTGAGGCGCTAACTAGTCTCAGACCGACAGGGTTTTCCCCGAATTTATTTCGAGGGACAACCGAAGAAGCCATAAGTAGTGCCAACCCCACAACCCACGAGGCCACTAATGAAGCGATTACTAACTTCAACCCCGCATCCCGCGGGACAAGTGACGAAGCCATCACTAGTCTAAGCCCCGCAGCCCGCGAGACAGGTGATGAAGCTATTACTAGCCTCAGTTCCACGAGACCCCGGATGAGCTCTGATGACAATGTTCTGTTCCAATCAGACACAAGCTTGGGTGAGACCCGCGACGTGCACGACTCTTCGGAGTACAAGAAGCTTAAAGAAGGTTGGTTAGTTTATTTATATATTTGCAAAGTATTCGCAGCTTGTCACATGCCCTAGTATCAAAAATGTATTAAATAATCAATGGAAATTTATCCGGAAGTAGATAAATGTTAACTACTTACAAGTAAATAACATTTGATAATTCTAAACCTGTTTAAAAGTTTAGGGTGTTTGTGGACATCCGTCAGTCTCAGAGACTGTAGATTCGCGCTCTAGATGATGGTTCTGGTTATAGCATTTGGATACTTTTAGAACATTTTAATATTGTACCTTTATAAATAGTTGAGCTTATTTTGATAAAAAATCGTAGTGTACTGATCTATATTCTTCATTATTAATCACCGGTTGGAACGACTGGAATTTAATAATCAACTGATCGGTTTTATGTTAGGATAAAGAAATTACTTAAATATTATTAATATTATTGCATTTCTTGTTATCATTGCTTTTATTATTATTATTGTAAATATTAATATCATTAATGTTATTATATTATTGTTATTATTATTTTCATTATTATCAATATTATAGATTTAGAAGTGTTTGCTGAAAGAGGACTGGCTACTCACAACAAGTATCGTCATGATCACGGTGTTCCCGAGCTGAGATGGTCAGACAGCCTGGCGACTAAAGCCGAGAAACTGGCTTATAACATGGCAATGAAAGGAGTGATAGAAAAATCGCCAGAGGCCGATAGATTGGGGCTGGGCGAGAACGTAGCCAAACTGTCAGGTTCCACTTTCAACGACGCGGGGAAGGATGCCACCAGCGTTTGGTACAGCGAGGTGAAAAACTACAGTTTTGCTGACCCAAGGTAAATATAAAGTGTAGTTTCTTCGTTGCAGCTAAATCTCGCGGAGTAATTTTTCGCCACAGTTTTATCACTGGTGACAAAACACTGAGCAGTTTTTCTTTTCAGAGATTGTTTTTGGCAAAAAGCGTGCTAAATACTATCTGTAATCACACCGCAGTTTAGTTTTAGGCAAGTGCGTGCAGATTAGTTTTCCTACCACAAATATGGGAAGCTCACGACTAGGGTTGCACAAAGAGGGGTGCACAAATGATTTACAAAGTAAGCAATGAAGCTTCGTTCCATCGCAGAGGATTGGCGATACGGTGCACACTTACACTCGTACTCTACAAAATTTACTTCAATTATGGGAGGTGAGTTGACGTCATCAACGTGCTCGACGTCTCGATAACCCAAGTATAGTAACCTGAAATATTTAATTTAACTCCCATAACTGAAGCATATTTTCTAGTCTATGAGTAAAAGAGTGCAATGTATCAATATTGTGGGGGCATTTTATCGCCTTTCCCAGTCTGACGTTTGTCAAACTGGGTGAAGTCAGTCGTGGGTTCTTACACCGAGGTAAAGCCACAAATATTTTAGTTGAGAGGGAACGAAGCTGCCCCCTCCCCCCAAGCATCTTAAGTTAGATCAGTTTTTCTGTCATGAGTTTTCCGCTACAATTTATCTCAGAAAAGTGAACTTGCCGTAGTTTCATTGCCACAATTAATCTCAGGTAAAATGTATTACGAAGTGTTCTTCTTGCGGCCACAGTTTGTTTCAGGTAAAAAGGCACCCATCACCATTTCAGCTCCAATTAGCGCGCTGTAAATTTTCCCGCCAATTCCTCTTCCGCCGCTGTCAATCTGAGTATTCCTTTTTCTGCGAACCAGTAAAATGTTGATTTCGAAAATCCGTCACCATTTCAACTCCAGTTAGTGCGGCTGTATAATTTCCCGTTAATTCCTGTTCTGTCGCTGTCAACCTGAATATTCCGTTTTCTGCTGACCAGTAAAATGTTGAATTCAAAAAACGGACCTTTATCAGTTTTTTTGTATTATGAGCGTCTATAAATCAAATTCTGGGTACCCTTGCCACCTTCAGTTTGTATTCTACGTCCATTCAAACTCCACTCCATTGGTAAAACTAATGGATGAATGAATGATAATTAAATATTTCAATATTTTCAAAATCTTTAGACTGAGCCCAGTGACGGACGCGTTCACGCAGGTAGTGTGGAAGGAAACAACCGAAATTGGGATGGGCTGCGCTAAGGACACAGTAACCAACGACCTTTACGTTGTGGCACTGTATAGCCCCGCTGGAAACACGCGTAAGGGACTAAGGACAGACGTACTCAACACGGGTGGGGTCAGGTCGGACGTGTACGCCACTATATTCAAAAGGCAACGAACAAAGAAAAAGCGAAGCAAAATCTACGCCCACAAACCTCATTAACTTATAAAACTATGGTCAAGCATGTTATGTTGAACCTTTTGTAAAGAGAAGCGATGTATCTATAAGATAGTTTGATATTCGAAAATGTTTGTTGAATAATAGTGAAAAATCGGTTAGATTTAATTTAAGATTAAAATCATGCTGCATAAAATAAAATGCTAAAATAAGGAACCTCACACAAAATACATTTACATGACTTTAACACAAACGAAACTTGAAAAAAAATCCATTTGTTTTGCTACCATTCCTCCTTAATTTTTAGCATAACTGTTAACAGCCGATTACTCGAACCATCAAGTGAAAAATAGAAAGATTCCAATAATAGGGAGTAAAATAGTGATTAAATGACCTGAAGGGAGATCAAATTTAGTTTGAGTCTTGGGAGTACATTTGCGAGGAAATGACTTGAAGGGAGAATCTAGAGATAAATTTCATATATAAAAATAAGTTAAAATTATTGAGGGTTGAATTTAACATAATTCCTTTGCGGCAGCATTTAACGTCCCATTTTTTTCATATAAATTGAGAGTACTTTTAGAAGTTTCCAGTATACTCTAAGATACAGTAATTAATAAATAAGCTGGTATTTCTTCAATTAAACGTCTCATGACTAAGTTCCTCGCGTGTAATATTCGTCTCTACGTGTGGGTTTAACGTTCAGGTATCAAGATTCATATACTCGCCTCCTACATACATACATAACGACACATTGCTGTTCTGATAGATAGATAGATAGATAGATAGATAGATAGATAGATAGATAGATAGATAGATAGATAGATAGATAGATAGATAGATAGGCCTTTGTCTTATTATACTCGTGCGTTGTCTTATTTATTGCAAAGCCCATTGTCGCGTTCACCTGTACTGGAGACCTAATTATTAAGTTCCGCTTTGGCTTTGGCGTCAATTTCGGCAAACGGCAAAAAATTAATAGCTCTAACAGTCTTCGCACGGGTTTGGCTTAGTTGGAAAAACCGAAGGTTTTCTTTCTTTAAGTCCAAAAGTTGGCGTTTCTGATTTAAAAATAATGGACTTGTTTTCCAGACTTTGGAAACGAAGTTCTGATCACCTTTGTACCCCTTACGTTTGCTGGACAACATCAAGCGCGGAGCTTAACTCCCTAATTTATTGCCTCTCCTACTGTCGATCCTTAAGTTTTGTGCCCCATTGTCGACGTAACAGCAGCGCATTGCATTGAGATTCAGGAAAACTTTCAAACTCTGGAAACACGCGTGAATTAACTTTTAATTTTCCTCGGCCTGTGTTGACATGAAATACTTGTGTTTAACAACTGTAGCACTGAGAGACCGGTAAATGGCAGAAACATATCCGGGGGGGGGTAATCCCCTCACTTGACTATTCGGAAATGTGACGCCCTTTTAAGGGTGTTGTTTTCTTGGCAAATTGGTCTGAAAAAGGGTGCAGTCTGAGTAGTCTAGAAAGGGTATGGTTTTTGCACAAAATCTGTGGACTATATAGAGATTTCTTACATTGATTGTCATTTCGCAGTTTTAAGGATATATGACAACAAAAACACCGGCTATGTTGCAACTTCGCTACTATGTTTTATTGGTCTGTTTGTAGTTATTCTTGCATAAGTCCGTTTATCATCCTTGAAAATGATTTCAGCCAATCACAGACGAGATTACTGTCGCAAATTTTCACGAAATCGCGACAGTGTCAAGATTTCAGAAGAAATCACAGACAGTTCGGTTGCTCTCTAAAATGCCAGCTGCAGAAAAAATGCTATCAGCGTCGAATCATTGTATTGCTTCACAGAAAGTTTAGTTTCTTTTGAAGGAGTGCGGTCTCCAAAGCGCGGGAAACTCTAGCGTGCGTGTGTTCACGCATGGATGCGGAATTTTCTCAAGTCGAGATAATTTGTTTTCAAAACTACATATTTTGTTCAGGGATGATAAACATGTAATCGTGCAGGTTTTTGCTCGACTGGCAAAATATTAGTGCTTGTTTGGTCTTGTCATTAGGCGCTCGACAAAAATCGCCCTGTTATTTTCCCGAATCGAGCAAAAACCAGCACGATTACATATAATTATTGAGTATGGATTTCTGCAGTTTGGTCTGAAATAAGTTCTTTTTCGGATATGAAATAGGGTCAGGAATTGAAGTATTTCAAGGTTTGGTGGCACAGTGTCAATATAAAATAAGTTGTCTGGCTATGGTAATGAAGGAATTGATTACACACTTTATTACAAAGTAATATAAAATGCAAAGTTCTCCCAAAACGTTCCAAAGGGAAAGTGAAGATACCATTTAGGAGAATTAAGCAACACATCAAAAATTATGTTTGAGGCAGAAAGAGTTAGGGGTTGATAAAACTGCAAGAAAAGCACCGTATAGAGTCTATTAATTTCTAAGATTGTAATATGCAAGAGTATATAATATAATGAATACAAAAGAAAACATTTACAACATATACTGGTGAACATAAACTGATATTAGATAGTAATTATTTCAGTGAAAGAGGAAGGCATTGAAGTGTTAAGTATTGAAAGGTCACCAAATAGAAGCAATTGAAAGTTATTCACCTACGCGATTAGGACAGCAATTTATAGACAGTCATCCTACAAAAAATCATGTATACAAAAATCTTAATTTGTCTGATTTTGTTAAATATAATTGATACAAAAGAAGTCAAGAAAAGCCTAAAAATCAAATCTAACGTAAAATGCAAGTACGAGATTTCATAATCCCATTTATTAAACAGGTTTTGTGATAAAACACATTGCTAGCTCGCCCAACCATGAAATGGAAGTGCTATTCTTAACAGTGACACTTGCTCTCTCGACCGTCTGAAGTGATTTATTATTCATCACAAACCTTCAATTTTGCAAAAATGGCCGCCAAAACGTCTAAAAAGCAATAACTGAGAATATATCGAAAGACGGATTAGACGAAATGAATGAGATATTGGACGAAATGACATATCATACTGGACATAATTAGGTAACATTGTCAAATTGTTTTTGTTTCGTATTTCTCTGTGTGCCTCGATTGCTATCACTGAAAGCTTGTGCTGTTACTTGTTTCGACATCGACTGAACAGCTTCGTATCCAAGATTTATTTGGGAAAAAAACAATTTATTAAGTTGTACAACTCTTTTAGTAAAGCACAAGCGCTTTATAATGCACCATATGTTCAGACTGCTCAGTTTTATTCGTCTTTCACATTTCATAGCGACAAAACTGTATTTAAAATTTTAGTTAGCCGTCCAATGACAAATCCCTTGAAATTTCCACAATAACAGTGTATTACATGTTTGTGGAGAAACCTCACTCACCACTTAGTAATGTTCTTATAAGCAAACACTTTTTATTGTAAATGAAATAGATAGAAGCTAAATTGTATATTTTGGGTATACAGTTGAAACTTTATCTATTTTATTCAAGTATTTTAGCGATTTCAATGACTTCTTGTTGTAGCACAGACTGATTTACTCAAACAGTTATTTCTATTTTCCCATACCAAAACTATTTTGTTTCAGTATGCTGGTTAAGCTCGCATGATCTTACTTTTGAATAACAATGTCCATTTTCCAGCCCAATACCTACGTTGCTCAGGGGTGCCGGCGGGGCAATGCAGATTGGGAGAGGGACCTTTTCATAAAGATTTTTGCGAGCGGCGAAAGCGCTAGCTCCTTAGGGGGTTGGGACAAACCTCGCTGAACATTTGTGAAAAATTATGCTGTATAGAGCACAACGTCTTAAATCCTGGGCATGTTACGTTGTATTTTGCTCACAGCAAGAGCTTTCTAGACCTGTTTTCTTTTTTAGTTTGAAAGTTGGTGGAGAGGGGGAGAGACATAGCACCCTGCCCCAAAGAGGAAGAAAAAAAGAAGTAATATTCAGATGAGAAAAACAGCCTCACCTGTGCGGCGGCAAACAATTCCTCCGTACTCTGGAATTTTCCTTCACCTCTGCAGCAAAAGCGAAAGAACACCAATTACGAAAATGAAGAATACAAACGCAATTTAGACAAACAAAGACTGCAAATACATCGCTACAACTTTAGGGTATGTAAAACACGGCAATACCGTAGGAAAATATAAGACTGTGGCGCAAACCTATGTTATAGATCGAGAAAAAGCTTTTCAAATCAATGCTTATTATGCCAACTGAGGGCTTAGTACACAGATGGAGAGTGACACTAGTGTGACGGTGAAGGTGATTGACACTAGTGTGACAGTCATGGAAAGTGACACTGAAGGGACAGTGAAGGAGAGTGACACCAGTGTGATAGTGATGGAAAGTGACACTG